>PRKT01001972.1:27671-40115 GCA_003671525.1 Saccostrea glomerata | reverse complement strand
TTAGTGATTTTTAATGTAACTTATACTAGTTAGGAGAAAAATGAAGCTGTATGGTATGATGGCATATTTAAGTCATCCACATTTTTTGTCAACTTATCATATCATGTCAAATCAACATAACTTTTTCAAGTCATGAAAACTTTCAGGTTGCTCGTCAAACACCGATTTTTATCTTGTACAGTCAATATAAACTATCGTATTTTTGCGATGGCTATCTCCACGAAAAAGAGAAAATTTATCTTGTATCGCGACTAAAAGTTATCTCGTCATCTCAAGATAGCCCCAATTACAACATAATGTGATAGCGTATCTTGACTGGAAAAGATATAGCTGTCAGGGATGGGGTCGATTACTTTCAAAAGTAATCGATTAAATTACAATTACTTTGGATTTTAAAAGTAATCGATTGCAAGCTGATTACAGATCTTTTTTAAAGTAATCAATTACATCTGATTACTTTTCCTTCATTTAATCATGATTACTTATGATTACTTTAGTTTACATTAAGTTATATTTTTTTGTTTAATGTTCAAGGACAACGTATAAATCAAACTGGACATTATTATTCTAGTAGTAAGGGATATAAGAATTCGATAAATAACAATTACACAAGTAATTGACCTTCTTGATTAGTGATGACCTTTTCAATTAAGCTGCCAATTATTAGATGTTACTAGAATTACAGTACCGACAAGACCCAACCTGACAAAAAGCAGTCCCAGAGCAGTCACGGGGACTGCTTTCTGGGACTGCTAAAGCAGTTCCACAGCGGTCCCAGAGCAGTCCCAAAGCGGTCCCAGAGCAGTCCCACAGCAGTCCCAGAGCAGTCCAAGAGCGGTCCCAGCAGCCCCAGCGGTCCCAGAGAGCAGTCCCAGCAGTCCCAGAGAGCAGACCTAGCGGGCGGGGTTTATTAATTAAATGGGCGAAGCTAACCAAGAAATGAGATTTCCAATAAACAATGGAACTATAAAAGGCTTTAGAAATTGATTCTGTGTAGTATGCCTGGAATTCTTACATGTATGTGAAGGTCATTTATGAATAGTACGCGCAAAGAAACAAATTGAAATAATATTAATTGAAGGAAAATGGCTTTCAGACGTACATGTATAAAATTAAACTGAACTTGAATATTACACCAAAGCAGTCCCAATTTAAAATTATTTAAAATAAAAAAATGATTATTTATTAATCAAAAATAACCACAATTTTCTGGTATATTTCTTTATTTTCTGTGAATGATACTGTTTCCCATATTCATTTTTTTATACAGGTTAAAAAGATCTTATCGTTATATGGCCAATTTCCATACTATGGGGATACTCTTATAAATTTTAACTTCTTTGTTAATTTTGCCGAGTATTATTTTTCAATCATGATTATTTTTACTGACATGTCAATTTAATTATTTTAAGTTTCTTTATCTCTATAATACTGTGCTTTAACTTTTAAGCGCTTTATTTGTAAATGTTAGAGTGTACATGTACATCTGTAAATCACCAGAATGGAACCTCAGATTATGTTCAAAATTAATTAATGCTGAATGAAATTCATACACATTTCATTTATCAATTTTATCTTTGCTTTACATAGATTGAAATTAGGGTCATTGTTGACTAGCATGTTCAATGATGTGAAACGCTGATATGTATACCCAAATAACAAGCATTGATTTTCTGCCAAAAGGCGATTGAAACCGCGAGTGTTGATACTATTTTTATACACATTAATCGGCCAGGTGAACAGAAGCAAAAAAAAAAAAGAAAGAAAAAACACTGTTCCCGGTATTTTCAACTGTTTATTTTTAAAATTAATATACTCTTTTAATAACTTGTTTAAAAGATAAAAACTACATTCATTAAAATTTCCCCCGTTATTATCCACATTGTTTATCTTACGGAAGAATGGTAGCATTTATATATTAATTTTATTTCATGGTCATTTAATAAAGGGTGATGTTTTATATTTGAGAGTTAAAAACATGCACCTTTTCAATTACAAATCTGATATATAACTGTAATAATTTTTTTAAATAGTACCAATGCAGATTTTTAGTATTAAATTTTACATTAAATACCCCCGTTATAAAAAGGCCTACATGTAGATTTCTTTCTCATAAACCTTATCTTATATCTAGGGAAAAAAATAATATTCTCCGGACTTCCTTATTTTACAACTTTATGTTTTTTTTTTTTTTAATTTTTAAACTGTATAAATACACAGCCTGAAATGTGAAACTGTGTAAATATACAGCCAAAGTAAATATTTATTAACTATAATAATCTATACTTATTAAAAGATTGCAAGAAATCCTTGCTTTTTAAACAGTTTTAACTCATTTCTGCTGCAAGTAAACAAAATAAAACAAGGGGCGGAGCTATCATGTCACTCAGAACCTTTTTTCACACATGAGTGAACAAAGCAGTCCCAGAAAGCAGTCCTAGAGACAGCTAAGACTGCTGGAACTGCTGTGACTGCTGGGTCTGCAGTCCCAGAGCAGTCCCATAGCGGTTCCATAGCAGTCCCGTAGCGGTCCCAAAGCAGCTTTCTGGGACTGCTTGGGTGTCAGGTTTGGTCTGGTCGATACTGTAACACATTGACTGGACAAGCATGGGTAGTTCAATAATTGTTATAACCCAAGCTTACCTAACTTATACCCCCGCTTGAAAAGCGGCAGGGTATATAGTAATCGATATTTCCGTCCGTCCATCCGTCCGTCCGTCAATCCGTCTGTACGTCCGTCCGTCCGTCTGTTACGCTTTGGGGTACCCATCTCTTATCCGCAACTCCTCTCATACCACTGAAGGAAATTTAATGAAACTTTCACAGAATCTTAATTACATATTACCATTGTGCACCTCCTATTTTACTTTTTGATTTGACAAATATTTTGGATTTTCAAGTGCAAAACATGGACACTGCCATTTTATTCATATTGTAGGCGGGGGTATCATTTAATGAGCGCATTGCTCACAGTACCCCTAGTTTATACCTGTGTTTTATCCCTAATTAAACCACATTATCTGTTAATGTACAATGTTAATCAAACAAAATTATTTTCAGAACACACATCTCAATAAGGGTATAAAGTAATCGTTAATTCCGTCCGTCCGTCCATCTGTCTGTACGTCCGTCTAGCTGTCCGTCCGTCCGTCTCTTACGCTTTGGGGTACCCATCTCTTATCCGCAACTCCTCTAAGAACACTGAATGAAATTTCACAGAATCTTTATTACATATTGCCATTGTGCACCTCCTGTTTTACTTTTTGATCCGACACATATTTTGAGTTTCCCGGCCACAGGAAAACATGGACTTTTTCACCAGTTATAACCATATAGGAGGCGGGGGTATCATTTAGTGAGCTCATCGCTCACAGTACCTCTAGTTTAAAAATACAAGTTTATTCAAAGATTTATATGGTAAACAGGATGTTGCATTTCACATATATTTTAAAATTGAAACCCCCCAAAAATTAAACTTTAAAATGATCATGTGATCATGTAATTTCTTTTAGTATATACATGTATCTACTTAGGTCAAAATGGTGAATTGCTAAGCTGCTAAAGTATTTTGAAATAAACATTTATTGTAGCTAAGAAATGATAGAATTTACTCATTGCCTTGACAATGGACCTGATTGTTATCATTTCTGGACGCATTAGCTGGACGCATTAGAAGAAGATACATGTACCTAGTAACTAAATATAGCTTATAATTTTATAATAACTTTTGCTTATAAACAAATTTGTATACTGAAAAAGAATCACTGAATATCATCAAAATCATGATTTCATGAACTTTGTTTTAATAATTGTAATCATAAAGTAATCAAAAAGTAATCATGATTACAGGACTTTTTTCAGAGTAATCGATTAAGGTCAGACGACACGTTCCTCAAAAATATATAATTTTTCCTAAGAATTCGTCATTGAAGTATAGATACTTAAACAAGTTTCCTCACAAAAAATTAGGGTACCTTACCAGGCATTTGGCCAAGATACCATAGGATCATATTTCTTATATAACCCTTATGGGTAATCTTCTAAATTGCCCATAACACTATTAACACAATTGTTGGTGTACCTATGTTTAAAAACATTTTGAAAACAATGTAGAAATCAGAAAAGAATGAAAAAAATAATGAAATTTTTTTTTATATAATACCAAGAGATACAAAACATATATTTGAGGAACGTGTCGTCTGACCTTAAATTACGATTACTTGTAATCAGAAAAAATGGTGATTACTGATTACTCATGATAACTTGGCAAACTGTGATCGATTACAGCTGATTACGATTACTGATTACGATTACCCCATCCTTGATAGCTGTTAACTAAAAATAGATACGAATATATCCATTATACCTTATAACTGCAGCTTCAGCAACGTTTGTCTCATTGCAATGCATGTAATAAGTCTTTATATCAATGATTGTGTAATAAATTTCACTGCAGTTTATAATTCGTTTACGGTGTTCTGTTAAATATATTTGTATCTATTTTATCTTAGAAAATAAGATGCAATCTTAGGTAATGTCTCAGGAGTAGATTCAGAGACAGTCTTAAATGTAGTAATCATAGTACTTTCTACAGCAGCTAAAGACTTAACTAACTGACGAAATGTTTAGTCTTTAAAATATGTGATTTTATATGTAAATGTAAACTGTTACAAATAAGGTATTTATGCAGTTTATGAAAACATGATCTAACATCAAGTATAAACCTGCTCGCCCCCCCCCTTCTCTCTCTCTCTCTCTCTCTCTCTCTCTCTCTCTCTCTTTATATATTCCAATTAAGGAATGTTTTTTAAGTTTTGTGCGAGTTATTGGTATGTGAATCACACAGACTTGTCACGTAGGCATATTTAATGAAGCGCGCTTGCGCTTCATGAAAAATATGCCTATGTGCAAGTCTGTGGGATTCACACACCAATAATTCACACTTAACTGAAAAATATTCCTTATATTTACATTTTACCTGCAACTAAAATATACTCAATATTTGAATTTCTCGCTGCCCTATACTGTTGCATTCTACTAACGTCGCTGCAGTATCATTGCGACGTCAAGTTAACGGACGTTTTCCGTGTATATTACTACGCTTGAGTATACACGAAAATGTTTTTCAAATCACTTTCACAGCAAGCTTACTAGAAAAACACGGCGAATGTAAATATATAAAAATGAATAACATTTTATTAAAAAGGTTGACTCAAGATTTCAACTTTTTTTTTTTATTTATTTTTTTTTGGAAGTTACATACATGTTATCGATTCATTGGAATAGTAATGATTAGGACATTCTAAACAAGTAACTCTAAAATCCTTCAAATACGGCCTAATCCCTTGTTGAACTATACGCAGTAGTTTCCTATAAGATAAATAATTCCATCAAACTTGGAATTTCCTTGCAAAGATGATCGTAATTAATAATTTTTAATATAGCTATAACATTTGAACGGATAGGGCTAGAGCTTTTATTCTTCACATATGTAATTCTTGTGGGGGAAAAAACCTTTATTAACTTAGTAAGAAATTTGACCCTTTGACATTTAACCTGGAATTTTAACTGTTTTAGAAAAGTTCATTTTAGATAATAACTTTCGATCGGCAAGAGCTTAAGCATCAAAACTTCAGCAATGTAAACCTTTTTACGAGGCCCTCATTTAGATACAAACAACTTTGACCATTTAACTTTGACCTTAGAGATTGGACAATTAAAATACAAATACTTTGGCCATACACTTAACAAGAGGTGGTGCCAGGACTTTCATGTTTCACACCTATATTTCTTCTAAGAAGACCTTAGTGTTAGGACAAACATGTTTGATTTGCCTTGGAAAGTTTTACCTTCGCTTAATTTAAATTGTCATTCGAGGAAATATTGTTTCATTAACTCAAATTTCCAATGATGTATATTCAATGTAAATACGATGGTTGTCCAAAAAGTTCGTGGACAATGACATTTTTGTCAATATAAATGGTTCTATATGCATCTATTGTACATGATATCAAAATATTTCTTATGAAATACTAAGTCAGAATGGTATAATTTTTAAGTTAGGAAACTTCATATTTCTGTAAAAATTGAGGTCTTTAAAATCGCAGATTGTGTGCACGGAATCTGTCTGACGTTTAGCTAATTTCATTATAACGTCAAACATTTGGATTTTGACTTAACACATATTCATAGACACACACTTCATTTCTTTTTTAAAGTCGCAACGCACTTCAAAGTGCTAGCAATTATCTCTAAGGATGGATTATTATTTAAATTCAAAATAATGCACAACATTTTACAAGTTTTAACTAAATAAACAGTTTGTATACAAAAACTGTACAGCCCAGTCCGACGCTGCGCTAGATTAACAACAACGTCATGAATAGAAATCTCCAATTTCAGTAGATTACATGCGTTTTTAAATTCTTGTAGTGTCTTCGAATTTGTACACACCGTTGAAAAATCCTATATACCAATCTGAAATTTTACACTAAATAATTTTGGGTTGTTTACACAAATATTTTGTCTCTTATATTGTTTCAACTGAAAAAACTTACTTTTTGATCGGACGCTGTCCAGCGCGGACTGCTGACGTCACTATTTTGACGAGTTTTGACACATACATGTATTTGTCAGGGCTTTTCTTCGGTATTTTTACTCTCTATATCGTAAACGATACTTAAGATATCATGAAATGGTTATAGCCTCCTTATTTGTGTTATATTTTTTTTCAAATTATATTTGACTTGTCTGATACAGAAAATAATCATTTTAATCCGAACACCTTATGTCAGAGTTTATGTCATTTTTACCTTCGTCCATGTGCACTAACGGCGACCTTTAAAATCCCCCTTACTACGTTCCATCAATTAAAATTAGATCATTCTGACTTGTTTTTTCATAAGAAGTATTTTGATATGCAGAAGATTTATATAGAACCATTTATTTTCACAAAAACGTCATTGTCCACGAACTTTTTGGACAACCCTCGTGTAGATGATAAATAACTTACTCGTGAAAATATCTTCTGTCTCTGATAAATCCTTGAATCAACATAGATAATCTGCATCCCTAGTAATAGAAAAAAATATGGTCGTGATGTTGCTATGACAACCTGACATTTTCGTTGTTTAAGAGATGTTTCTGGAATCTCTAGAAATACCAAGGCATGTCTTCATCAGAAGTTGACCAATTTATTTTTTACTGAAAATCAAGACAATAAAGGAATAATATTTTTACTAATCCCCTCTGTATTTCATTAAGGTAGGATTCTTCTCTGGTTTCTGAGTAGATGAAATATTCAATGTAAATTTGCTTATATGTCTTATATATTTAAGTTAAAGAGATTTAAAAGACCTTCCTTTCTTATCACAATTGTAGAACTTTAAAAAGGAACTGTAAATTGTGTTCGAAAACTAGCATGGACTATATTTTTGGCGGAATTATGTCTTCTTTTTTGCCGCTCAAAATTTTTATAGGATAACGAATTTAGTTATAATTTTTGCACAATTAAAGACTAGAAGAATTTTCAAATGTAAGCTAATGTAAGCTATATTAAGGAACATAAGTTTTAAAATATATCAAACAAATATAAATTCAAAACAAACTACAATTATGTTAGCTTTTGATAGCTTCCAATCTCAATACAGATATGAGCCGTAAAAACCATAGAAAGTGTTTTTTTTTTTGGGGGGGGGTTGTTTTTTTTTCAAGACTTATTATTATATGTCGGACTGATTTGATAGTTATCACCTATCGTTGATTGTGATATCACATCTATTACTGATTGCTTATTTGTTTTATATTTACATATGTAAGACCCCCCTCCCCCCCCAAAAAAAAAATAAAATAAAGGAAACTAAAAAAGGTTTTATAATGAGACATTTTTTGTGCAAAAGCTTTTTATTTGTAATTATTTTTGAATGTGAAATTTCTCCAAAACCAACGAATTATCGTTGTTAAAAGGCTGTCACAAATTTTGGTTAGATTTTGGCATTGCGACCTCTTATTTCACTTTTTGATCTGGCACTTATTTCGGGTTTTCTAGAGCATAACATGGACTTTGCACTTATAATCATATGGGTACATCCCACTAATTATTTTTAGAATCGGTAGATATAGGAGAAGAAAGTAGTGCAGAAAAAATTACAAGTTCCTTAAATTGCAGACTTGCATAAAAGAAATTGGGCAGGTGTACTGAACTTAGCCTCACACTTGTTGATAAAGAGTATCTTTCCTACCAAAAAAGCTTTGAAAATGTAATTTATCAAGAAGATCAGCCGAATTATTTTGTGTATTATAACGCCAGTGAGAATTCTGAAATTCCCCTACTTTCACTTTCATTTTTAGAGGTTCCCGCAGACAGACGCATTTTGCCGGAAAACGAATCTGACATGCCACCTCGAGATTTTAACCAAGGAAAGACAAGTTGATGTGCTTTGATTTGAGGGGTCACTCACTTCTGAACGAAAATTAGGGACATCGCTATGAGAAGAAACGTTAACATTGTCGCCTATGGGAAAACAATTAGTGGACTGTACCCATATTAGGAAGCCTATAAGTAAGTGAAAGATGTCATAAATCTTGAATTTATTTCAAAGTTGGTGTTTTCTATTATTTTCAATTGTTCAAATTTATGAAAAAAAAAATTCTTTTATTGTTGATACACATTTTTAAACAAATTGATTCATAAATTAAGTGTCTACCCCCCCCGGAACAGTCAACATGTATCACCCATTGTTTACACATGTATCATGTAGATTAAATGTATCGATTTATATAATTTCTTTATTCAGAATCATAAATGTATGATTTGATTAAGAAGCAATAATGTAAAAGTACATGCTCCACTGTGGTTTATTTTCAATACACAAAAATTCACAAATGAGTTCGGGATCGGTATTCAATCGGGGTCAAGGTCGAAGTGAAAATAGACTTAGCAGAAAGTTATCAAAACTGTTCAGGGCAGTGTTAAGCAGTATATAGGTGATGGACATTTGTATTTTACACAGGAGGTAAGAGGTATACCCTAGTACAATATTTGTAAATAACAATTTAATGTTTTTGGAACATGTCGATGATCGGCGCGTCACATATGCATACTTGACATACATCATTTCAGATCAGTTGCGCGGTCAAGCTGGGTACAGTTGTCTGGGAGTTAAACAATGTGTGTGAACATGTACATTAACTGATTTTTCTCATATTTTTTAGCAATTGCATTACATGTATTTGTTGAATGTTCAATTATTGTCAGTAAAACATGATTTTTACCTATATAATTCTGCTGAATTAACTTAATTACCAATGTAAACAGTGTGATTTCAGGTGGGAGCAAATTAATCATTTTTTAAATTAATTAAAATCAAGTAATGGGCATAAAAGGAATATGGTAAAAATTGTTTGTGTTGAATGTCTGTGTGTCTGTCTGTCTGCAAATGTGATATTGTACCATTTATTGTATTGATTTTTTTTTTAGGTTTATGGTGATTGGTACAGGAAAAACATGAGGTCCATGCAGATGGTGTTTAAAACTATTGGCCAGCAAATGCACACCCATTTGAATACATCTTGAAAAAGAACCAGCAAAATGTGACAGTCGACAAAATATGTAAGTTTAAGTTTTCTAAAAAAAAATTTCATTAAAGTGGGAGGATGGGGTGGGGATGAGGAAATTTACATATTAAATAGGTGATCAGAATGTGAAAGTATTTAGCTATAACTAATCTGTACATGCACTGCTATATACATTTTGCAGCTCATATAGAATTTCTTTTCTTATTTAAGATTTTCAAATTAATTAGATCTACATCTTTGTTTTGTAAATTATGCATTATTAAGATTACACGGATATAAGAATTGAAATTTCATGAATATTTGACAGTCAAAATTATGCGATTTGTCAGAAAATTCAAAATTTTGTCTCATTTTCCTACAAATTACAAAATGGTTACCATGGAAACAAAACAACTTTAGTGAACTATTTATTTAATCTGCAACACCACATATTTTTATTGTTTAAAGTAAAATATATCCATTTGTGGTATCTCTCCATTATATAAACATACAGAGAGAAGATATCTTCAATTCTGTATGAAGTTTGTCAAAGGTCAGAGGTCAATACGTGACCTAATCACACGGCGCAATAATATCTACCGGTACCGGTAAAATGACCTGCTCTACTTGCTTGTCGTGTATAAAAATGAACAAAATAAGCAAGTAAAATGATAATTATTTTTATTAAAAATGTAAACAAGTATTTCATACAATTTTTAGGCTATCGATTCAACCTGTGTACATAGAGAAAACTAACGTTAGGCTAGGGGCTTAGCGAGTTAGCGTTTGTTTACATTTCTCTTCGCTTTTGTCAGCTGCACACTCTAACGTTCATCCTTATTTTTTGGGTAGACCTTTGGTTAAATTTTCAAGTTAAAATTTTATTTTATCTTTAAATTTTACTCACGATAAATGTGTAAATCTGTTGAAAAAATCATTGCAATCATGCCATGAACAGCTGCCAAACACCTCGGCGTTTTCGTAGTTCAATGTAAAGCTGTCGCCAGTGTCTCCGTGTTTATCCGTATCTTACGATAAGTATGCTATAATTAGTTACTGAAACTATAGAATGTTTTTGATCAAATTGCAAATCAACTGGCTCGGACAACTGTCTCAATCCATCGTATCCATCCATCCCTTTCCGGCGACCGAAATTCCTCCAACTTTTTATCACCAAACTTCGGGCGTGTTTCTTGTGTCTTTTCAGCATCGATTATCATTTTTCACGGAAAAAAAATATTCCCAGACAACAATCTGTTCACTATTACTGATCACAAGTAGCCTTTCACAAAATATTCCCTTCGAAATAGATTCCTTACCTTAATGCATTCGAAGCGTAACCGCCATGCAAGCCGATTTACACCTTGTGTCATTTTCAAAATCTACGACGGACGGTTAGTGCAATAATTTAAATTCGAAAATATGAAATTGTCTGTCTCAAATGTATATATAAGAAATAAATAACAAGTTTATAAACTTCAGTGGGAATTGAAGTGGGTCGGTACGTGATCAAATCTTCTGAGAAGGCCTTCGGCCTTCACAGGATTTGATCACGTGACCGACCCACTTCAATTCCCATTGAAGTTATAAACTTATTATTTATTTCTTAATAATAGTATATAAGCACTGATTTTGTCTTAAATGAAAAGTACGGGAAAAGTGATGATACACATGTATTGAGCTATCCGTTATTATGATGTCATTGTGACGTCATAGATGAGTAAATTTGCATTGGTATAAAAATTGCTTTGAAACAAATGATTCTATATAGGATTATAAAGGCTTATAACTTTTTCATTCATAGTCCAAATTTCATGAATGATACATCAATGGACAGGAAATAATAAGTACTTTTTTTATTTTACTACTTTCGGGGTATTTGTGAACTTCATTTTTTTGTCATTCCTGGAGAAACTATGAATTAGAGGGTGAAAAGTGGTCATATTTTGTGTGGAAATACATTAATTTTTAAAAATAAGTGAAATTGACCCAATTAAATGCTTGATTATGATTTGACAATATGTATTTAAAGATATGAAGGTGATTAAGAATGGTATAAATGTGTTAATAAGCTAAAATTTGACTCAAAACTTGGGTGCAGTTTTGGCTAGATTGGAGCATTTTTTAAGGATATTACACATAGAACTGTAAATGCTGTAAAATTTTAATTAATTGTTGAATTTTCATGAAACTTGGCATGATGTCTCTACTTAAGCTCTAGATTGACAAACAGTGTGAAATATTGTAAAATTAAAAAAATCCTTTTTCATATTGGGAGGCAGGGAGGGGGGGGTATCATTTAGTGAGCTCAGTGCTCATTGTACATTTTTTTTTTTTTTTAGCTCACCTGAGCCGAAGGCTCAAGTGAGCTTTTCTGATCACATTTTGTCCGGCGTCCGTCTGTCCGTCTGTCTGTCTGTCTGTCTGTCCGTCTGTCCGTCTGTCTGTAAACTTTTCACATTTTCGACTTCTTCTCAAGAACCACTGGGCCAATTTCAACCAAACTTGGCACAAAGCATCCTTGGGTGAAGGGGATTCAAGTTTGTTCAAATGAAGGGCCACGCCCTTTTTCAAGGGGAGATAATCATGAATTTGTTAAAAATTAATGGCATTTTTAAAAAATCTTCTTCTCCAGAACCGCTGGGCCAGGAAAAATGAAACTCATGTGGAATCATCCTCAGGTAGTGTAGATTCAAGTTTGTTCAAATCATGACCCCCGGGGCAAGGGTGGGGCCAAAATGGCCGACCCAAGTTTTACATAGGAATCTATAGGAAAAATCTTTAAAAATCTTCTTCTCCAGAACCACTGGGCCAGGAAAGATGAAACTCATGTGGAATCATCCTCAGGTGGAGGAGATTTAAGTTTGTTCAAATTATGACCCCCGGGGC
>PRKT01001972.1:15567-26853 GCA_003671525.1 Saccostrea glomerata | reverse complement strand
AATCATCCTCAGGTAGTGCAGATTCAAGTTTGTTCAAATCATGACCCCCGGGGCTAGGGTGGGGCCAAAATGGCCGACCCAAGTTTTACATAAGGATATATAGGGAAACCTTTTAAAATCTTCTTTTCAAGTACTTCAAAGCTTAATATGATTAGTGATATTTATATGGAATCATCCTCAGGTAATGTAGATTCTAGTTTGTTCAAATGATGACTGCCTGGAAGGGGGGGGAGGGGAGTAAATTCAAGCCCAGTGTACTCAGGTGAGCGCTGTGGCCCCTGGGCCTCTTGTTTTTTAGATTCGTTGGCTTTCTATAAAATGTCTCTGCTTGTAGGGAAAAACCGAAATTAAAAATAAAAAGACAAAATCTTTTCCTTTTTAAAACAAAATCCATGTATATATAATGCACTTTTCTCGGTATAGCGATATTTAAACCATTCAAATTAGATGTTCTGTGATGTTCATATTCCATATGAATATACTGGCAGCGTCTTTGTTTTGCTGATAGAAACCCCAAAAATGTATAGGAACAAATAATAAAATAGGAGGTGCACAATGGCAATATGTAATAAAAACTGTGAAAGTTTCATCAAATTCCATTCAGTGCTATGAGAAGAGTTGCAGATAAGAGTTGGGTACCCTAAATCGTAAAGATAGGCGGACAGAAGGACAGATAGAAGAACAGATAGGCGTACAGACAGACCGGAGGACATACTGCATACTATATACCCTCCAGCTTTCCAAGCTGTCATTCTAAATGATTCACAAAATAATGCAAAATAGATTGATAATTGGCATATCATCATCATCACAACTGTAAATTAAGTTTCCATTTTCCAAAAATGAAATATGTTATTTTTGTTCTTTATTATTAGAAGCAATGTTCTCTGAAATAAGAATGAACTAAGAACCGTCTATTTGAATTTGCCAAATGCTAAAGAGGAATTGTTGCAAATATTTTTTTTTTTGAAAAATGTTATTCTTATCATTCGTATAGACAAGCATTTTTACTAGTAGCCTACTTATACTAACTTGATGTCGAAAGTACATCCGAAAAATTGAATGGCAATGTATAAAAATGTATAGAAATCATACCTTTATCAATTCTAGGTTCGTTTTTAATCATCAATTTCTTCATTTCTTTGTAATTAGAAGTTTTTGACATCACAATTAGACACTTGTAAAATAGTATTAATGCAGCATACATTGACAGTAAAGTAGAGATTGTAGGGGGAAAACATAAATGTTGATAAATATTTGTAGATATACATAAAAAAATGTATACAACTGTATATACGTTAATACGTTATTTATTTAGATTTCTCTATATAGGATCCATCTTGTTACGCATGGGATATAATGAATGCAGTATCAACCATTTTCCAGGTATTATATTGAGAACTTTGAACACTGTCAAAATTTGAAATTTAACGATGCATGAGTAATAATTAAACAATGTTTTTGCAATTAACAATTTATGCGAACTTTGATCCGTGTGTTTGGAATTTTACTATTGATAAGGACTTTTAACACAATTAAATGAGACCTTGAAAACTGCCTTTGCATTTTATATTTTATGACTTTATGAACAATCTCGAAATTTTTTGAAATTTTTATATCACAATTTCTTGAACTTACAACTGTAAGAAATTTGCAAAATTACTGTTAAAGTTTAGCAATTTATGGATATGTATGCACATCGTTTAATTTTAAACATTTTCAACTCCTTTGTCATGTCTGAAAAAAATGTTGGAATTTTAATTCTAAAGATTACATTCATTAAACTTATCTTAAATAACAGTACGAGGAACAATTTTTCCCCATCAAATTAATAATAAATAAAAATGTACTTAATAACTTTCGATCATGCTTCCGCATGTCAGTACTTTAAGTTTCATTACTTGATAATGGCTATTCTTGTCTCCATTATGATATCGTGTTTTGTGAACACTGTCCTATTATTCGGTACAGCGCTCTGCGCAACGGAAACATACCACGCTTTTATGTGGATCGAAAGTAAAAAATGAATAAAACCAGCTATTCAAACAAGCTACATGTATATAAGATACGAAAAAAATATCGACTTCACTAAACAATATGAAATAGAAGTCAGTCATGTTTAAAACAACAGAACAAAAAAATGAGTTTCCCGTCTCCTAAAATTTGAATTACTGTACATTATAGTGGCAAAGATTACGTATCTCGTTTTCTTCTCCGAAACTAGTTTGATCGATATAACGATACTGAAAGTAAAACGTTCGTAAAATCGATACAAAAATAATTTCCATTGTGTAAACCTCAATTTTACTCAACAAAGTCTTTTGAACCCAGAACCCAACTGTCTTCTACACAGGACTTTCCCCTTGACCACGGGGGCATTCTAAAATTCTCTGTGTAATGCTTAATACCTATTACAATGGACTGACGCCCCGGCATAAATTTTAAATTGTGGACCCTTCCCCGAGACACAGCATGATCGAATTTCAAACTAATTTAAAAATATTGAATATTTTCAATGGGCGTACACTTTATCTGTTGTCAAACAATTGTTGAGTTTTCAGTGGATTTTGAAACTTTCTTTACCCCCCCTCCCCAAAATAAGAATACGCGCGTACATTCCAAAGTGCATGTACTTTTTAACTGATTATTTATGATAAATGTGTGTGTGTGTATACATGTATGTTTTACATACTTAGTGATAAATAAAGGTAGACAAAATATATATCAGCTTTCAGAGCTGACTGATATTTATCCTACAGGGGTGATAAATATTCTGCAGGTCTGATCCATAGAGAATAATACATATTTTTTCCATATCACATCTTGTATCAGTGTGAAACATCGATATTGGCCAGAGGGCCGAAGGCTGATACCTGTACATGATATGTGCTGTGGAAAAGGGTATGTTTTATTATGTTTATTACATACTTTCTAATAAATTACAGAACACTTTAAGATGAGAAGAAAAAAAGAAAATAAGTTAATAATCATACTAACTAATAGTACCATTTTTTGCATTTTTACTGGAATATTGGCCAAGATGAATCATTGGCCATTGTTGTTACTAAAAATAGAAACAACCAATCCAGACAACAACAACATATTTCTGTCTCTAAATTGGTGCTCTTTATGATAATAATAAAAGTCAGTTTGTTCTTGAGAAGGCCTATCAGAGCTTATTTCTGCATATACGAGGGTTGATCCAAAAGTAATGTCACTGTGTCTATATCTTTAATAGTTGGCGTCATATTATCAAATATAATGCACCAAAAGATGCATATACATAAATCTAATCAAAATTGAAAATTTCATTTAATAATGTTTAATTGAATTCATTTTATAGATGTCTTAAACACTAAACATAAGGGGTGTCGCCGCGTCACAACTAAATGTCACGTTTTAAAGTAAATATTGTTAGAATGAAAAAAGACAAACACATTTAAAAAAGTCTCTAAAAAATCGCCTAACCATCCAATATTTTAAAAGACAAAATTTTCGACATTTTCTAATCTGTAGTTAAAAATTAAATGGCAGCATTGTTTTTGTTTTTTTCTTCATCATAAACAGTATTGTTTATATCTGATGTATTGCAGAAAGGAAATGTCGAAATGGAATGAAACACCAAAACGAGTTGTAATGTATTTTTCCTTTAAAATTGGGAAATCACATGTAGAAACAGTTATGATGGTAAATCAAACTCGCAAAGGAAAGAATGTCAACGAGAGACTTGTTCATAGATGGTTACAGAAATTATGGGCGGGTAATAGGTAAATAAATGATCAATTGGGGACAGAAATACCGAAAGATAAGAGGTCGGGTGGAAACGTTCAATGGCGTCGACGTTATCGTAAAAGAGATAAGTGGCAGTTTGAGTGATATGAGACACTTTTAAGTTTGTCTTATGGTATTGTTCAAAGAATTTTAATGGAGGATTAAATTATAAATAAAGTGTACAATTGGTGCCAAATGTTCTTAAAAAAAAATACGTGAATGTTTTGTGAATATCATTTTTTAATAAAAAGATAAGAGGGCGTTTTTAAAAGTGTGTGACGGCGCATATCCGTTTTATGACGTTATTTAGGTGCGGCGACTACCATAATCACACTCTGTGTTTAATTCGATATTTTGAAAAGGATAAGTCATTTTAATTTGAATTTTTCAGGACTGATTTAAAATATATATATAGCTTCCATCATGTAAAATTTTGTAAATTTACGTCGACTAGGAGAAATTTATCGAAGTTGTGACATTACTTTTCGATCAACCCCCGTATCTGCATGGTTTTCTCGTAGACAGGCTACATTACCCCTGCGTGCTTGAAAGCTGCATTTGGGAGATAAGTGTTATCAGGCAAAATAAGTTCCACTTAGTCCGATAATATATGAAGAAAAAAATGTTCTGAAAAAAATGTCAGAACACCCTCCCCACCCCTTCCCTACCCGCACATACATGAAGTAGGATTTTCGAGTTTAAGCGAGTTCAAGCGATTCCTCCGTTTGTCTTTTTCTGAGATTTTTCAGGGGAATGATTTCTTTTCTCCCCCACAATTTCCCATCATTAAAAAGTATGAAATTATATGTTTCTGATTCTAATAATGAAAAATTCTGTCATAAATATCTAGCTATGGGATATTTCTTAATAAATCCCGATTTAAACTTCGTAGTCATTGAATATAATTGTTTCTGATGTTCACGGTTGTTTTCTCCGGGTGCGTGCTACTAAAAAAACACAATGTCAGATAAGCGATTAGGATTAAAGATAATAAAAAGATCTGTTTCACCAAGAGTAGCATCTTAATTTCACCAAATACCTTTTTAATTGTTAGTGACTGAATTATTGTCAAGATTGCTAATAACATAATAATTAATTGTATGAAGCATATATATGTACAGTGTATTTCCATCTACGCCGATTTTTTGTCAGCATTCATTATTCATATTGCTGAGAAGATTGTTTATTTTTCGTAATAAAGCTTTTGTTTCAATAAAGCCATACAAATGCATATACGGGTATACTGCCAAGATGAACATGATATAGGCATTCAAAATTGTGACTTGCCCCCTCCCCAAAACGTTGTTTGATAGTTTAACTCCCTTCTCTTTTATCAAACTTTCAACTTGTTTCCGATGCCCAAGACATGACACTTGCACATTGAAAGAAGCTCATAAAAACCGATGGTGAACTGTTAAAAAAGGATTAGATAGTTTAACTTCACAATTCTTCGTGTGGATATAGCGCAAAGTTAGATATATCTTATTTACCCTCTTAATTTTTTATTGACTAGGAATTTTTGCGGAAGAGGAAGAATATTTTTTCAGAAACAGATAACAAGGAAACAGACGCTGGTTATTAATCAAATAATATCAGTATTGCATGTAGCTTTACGCTACATAACTAGAATTTGTTTTGTAAAATTGAATAAGCCCTCCCAGAGGATAAGTTTTTAAGATGACCTTTGTAAATCTTGGAGTTTTATTATTTTATGCATTTTCAGATTTGTCTGCAGAAGGACCATGTATCGGGTAAGTCATCCTTACAGAACGAATTTAGGTGTGTACTGCTGTATTAAGCAGGTCCTTTTTTCTTTTTTCTATTTTAAAATATCATTAGTGTACTTCACATGTATTGCAGCGAGGAGTACTTCAAAGGATGTTGTCCCCATACATTTTGGAACATCGAGACAAAAGCTTGTGAAAGTAAGTTAAATATTCTCATCCTCAAACGAAATATTATTTTACAGATGCATCTTGTAACTTGAGTGGTTTTCTCTTCCAGAATGTCCGTCTGGGTTATATGGATTAAACTGTAGTTTTTCGTGTCAATATCCTTTCTATGGAGATCAATGTCGCGGCGAATGTTCCTGCAATAGCAGCTTGTGTGATTCAACAAAAGGATGCATTTCGACAAACGGTGAGAAGTGTAATGAGAATATAGGATATATTCAAATTCATTCCAATAGGCTGTCCTTTACATTTAGCTTTAACACAGATGAAAGGAATAAGAACATGAAGTTCCAAAAAAAAAAAATCAAATTCTTTATTTTTCACTTTCAATCCTGTACTAAAGATAATCAGAACTTTTCCCTTAAGGTAAATGAAACTGTTTACAAAATCATGAAAAAAAAACAAGATTACAACAAAAATATGTACATAATACCAAGGAGCAGAGGAAAAGAAGTTTTAATGAAGAATTCTGCCTCTTTCAGTATTATGAACTTTAATGCCCTTCGCTCCAATCGTTCTGGTGATAGGGTCGAGCTGGAATTATTACAAAGTGAAAATGAATTAATTAAAAAAAAATATATATTCCCTTCTCTTGGACATTTCACCAAAGAGCAATCTACATAGTTACATGTATGATGAGCAAGGGCACCTTTTCAAAATTGTGAGTTTTTACAGCCACTGGATCTGTGATCCAGGTGTTAGGGCCGTGCTATAATTATCATAAACATGTAGCAAAATGTATTCTTCTTTGAAAATCTTCTTTGCCCCTGTGAATGAAGCTGATAAAATATGTACATAGTTATGATGAGGAAAGATGCCTATTGAAAAATTGCCAATTTCACGGCTCTTTGATCAGAGGTTCTGGTGTTAGGGCTGGGCTCTACCGATTATATGGTGAAAATGCATCGATTCTTTGAAAATACCCCTTCTCCAATGCAATAACCAATAAACTATGTTAATAGGTATGATTAGGGTAGAAAACTTCCATAATTGTGACGTTCACTTCCTCGGATCCGTGGTTCTTGTGAAATGGTGGCGCTGTAGATCTAATGATTACATTATATATTTGAAAATATTCTCCTCTGCCAATGGATATTAAACAAACTTTGTAGTACATCGTTTTGATAAGGAAGGATGTCTCTTTCTAAATTTTGAATGTCTCGGCCTCTTGATCAGGGTTCCTTGTCAGACGTTCTGGTGTTAGGATTGGGCTCTATTAGTTATATTGAGGAAATTATTAATTCTTTGAAAATCCTCTTCTGTAACAATGGGCATTAAGGTGATGAACTATGTACATACTTATAATGAAGTAGAGTGCTTTTTTAGAATTTGTGAATTTCACGGCATCTGGACCAGGGATTCTGGTGTGCAGGTGGGGCTCTATTGATTATATAATGAAAATGCATTAGTTATTTAAACATCCTCTCCTCTCCTTCTGGGCATTAAATCAATAAACTTTGTACTTACATGTAGATATAATTAAGAAGGATACTTCTTCCAATTTTTTTTAAAATTCCACCGCCCCTGGGTCAGTGGTCCCAGTGTTATGGAAGGACTCTTAAATCTCCCTATCTGTTCCTAGGTATACATGTAATACCGATATTAATGTCAGTATAATGTTATGACAAAGAAAGGTGCCTCTTACAGAATTAGGAATTTCATGACCGTAATGATCATACATTGAATATGTATTTATGCCCTGAAATCTGCTCTTTGGTATTTATGAAGCATTTATGATGAGTAAATGTGCCTTTTCGAAAATAAATTCTGAAATATGCTTCTAAAGGGTCAGTGGTTCCTACAGTGTTGAGCATTACTGATTTTTTTCTGATAAGGATATTTCAGTAAGCAGAGTCCTTATTTCCCGTTTGTTTGGTTGTCGGCATCCAAAAGGGGGGATGTTAGAATTAATATATTCAAGAAGTTTTGGAATTTCGCTTGCTTTATTCAGATAGATATGAATTCAACAAGGGGTAGACATTTGTCATACCAATCGGTTTGCAATCTGATGCAAGAGTATATGTACCCAAGACAAATTTGACAATTGCAAAGTTGTCCAAGAACCTGTTAGTTGAGGTGATGAGGAAGGGTATAAGTAACCAAAGAAGAATTGGACAAGTATCTTTTACCGATTGGGTTTTTTTATGAAGGGATGAAATATCAAAGAAAAATTGCACAGATGTACATCACCTGTCGGTTTTTTTCTGATAAGGAGATTTAAGTAAGCCAAAACGAATTGGACAAATGCCTATCCCCGGCTTTTTAGGATGTGAGTATCCAGAAGGAGTTGGGCAGGTGTCTGCTTTCTAATAACTGGTTGTTTTCTGATTAAGGGATAAAAGAAACCCATGTAGAGTTATAAAAGTATTCATAACCTTTTGATGGGATGTAGGTATCTAAGAAAATTTGGATTGATATCCATTACTTCTTGAGTTGTATTTTGTGAAGCAATTCAAGAAACCCAATAGGAATTGGACAAGTGTCCATTACCTATTGGGGGATGTAGATATCCATCAGGAGTTGCACTAGTGTCCATTACCTGTTGGGTTGTAATTTGATTAAGAGATTCAAGTTAGCCAGGAAAAGTTGGACAAGTGTCGATAACGTATACCTCTTCGGTGGAATATAGATATCCAAGAGGTGTTGGGCATGTGTCCATTACCAGTTGGATTGGAATCTGATAAACAGGTTTAAGTAGGCCTAGATGAGTTGGACAAATGTTCATTACCTCTTGGGTGGGATGTAGATATCAAAGAGGAGCTGGAAAGGTGTCTAATTCCTGTTGGGTACTGCTACATCCTACGTCTTACCTAAGAGGTAATGTACACTTGTTCGATTGTTCTTGGGTCACTTTAATCCTTTCATCAGAATACAAGGTAGAAGAAGGTTTTGGACACCTGTCCAATTCCTCTTGGAATACCTGCATCCCATCCAAAAGCTAAAACTTTTTGGGTTTTTCCACAAAAAAAACTTGTTTATGGTATCAAAGAAGGGTTTGAAAAGTCTGAGACGTGCTGAGTTTTACGTGTTCACATAATTAAGTTTACATTTAGGTAAACATATATTTTATTGTTATACGATTGAACAAATTCCCTCTATCTGATTGGCTGAGATCCAACAATACTACGTTATATTGACCTGCACGTGACCTTCCAGGTCAATACAAGAAATAATTGCAGGTCAATGTAATGAATTATGTGACTTTCCAGATCAATACAAGCAATTATTGCAGGTCAATATATTGAATTATTCTTGTTCCATTTTTTCTGTAACAATGTGACCTTGTTAAAATTTCTCGTTAAAACTTTCAATTAAAGCAAAAACAGTGTTGTAAGAGTTTGATATCATTTAATCATATAATTAAATAGTTATTGCCATTGGGGATCAGTGAATATTGTACTTCTGAGGTGGGTAAATCATCGTATTGACCTCATTGACAGCAATAATTTGATGATATAAGGTATTTTAAAATATATATCCTACTTGCTATTTACAATGTAAGGGGTTACAATAAAAAAAAACTATATCATAGAAATTAACGAAAATGCATATCTGATCTTGACCTTGGAGTTTAACCATTTTTTTCAAAAACTTTAACCTTGGCCATAACTTTTGAAGGGTTAGGGCTAGGGCTTTCATACTTCAAATATTAAATCCTTGTGACAAGTCCTTTTATTGGATTTCAAGCACTTACACCCTTTGACCTTGAACTTGGAGTTTGACCTACTTTTTAAAAACATTAACCTTGGCCATAACTTTTGAATGGTAAGGGCTAGAGCTTTCATACTTTACATAAGTAATCCTTGTGAGACCTCGCGGGTATGTTAAGGAAGCATATAAATCATTTCTTGGAAAATTTAGACTTTTTAAAGAAAATTTTGTTTAATTAACTACCAAAACCGCTGAGAAACGTTTACTGTTACTAACTATTGAATACCGATCAAAGAGTGTATAAAACAAATGACGTGCACCATTGCCACTGCATCACGTGACTTCTATTTATAGCGAAATTGTCGTTAATAAAAAGGCTAACAGAACAACAATACCCCGGAGTTTCATAATTTCTTTGAGTAAATAATATAGTTCAAAAACATCTATTTTGCGTAAAAAGTGCTGCTAGAATCCCACTGTCCTGTCATTAAAATAATTATTCCACACATTCGCACAAAACCTTACCCTATGTTTTGAATTTTATACATATCAACCGAGATTTTTCGTAAAATCATGCTTAACTCGGGATTCTAGCAACACTTTCCAAGTTTGTCAGAAGGCAAACTTTCCATCTGTACAAATATTATGTTTTGAAATATTCGGCTTATTGTTGTTTTGCTGCATTATTTTTCTTACAAATGACAGAGGAAAGTCCGAGCCGGATACGTATATAGCCGACTGTTTTCGAAAGAAAATATCTTCGATGAAAATAAATTTGCATACCTGTTTTATCAACTGAAATCCATCTGACTTTTACATTATATTTATGATATTTGCTGTCCAAATTCTCTTTTCACGACATGATCAATTCCCAAGTTACTTGATATACACATATGACGTCATCGGTGATAGATTTTAATAAAAATGACAGATACAGCATAACAAAATAAAAACATTTTATTTTTGTAAATGTTTACACGTTTCTAATAATTTTCTAGAGTTAAATAACATCTTACAAAAACTTGTGTTTTGGAATTGACGTCATCTCGCTTACTATGACGTCATAATGTAGCACTGATTTAGTCAAGGTAGAATATTTTGTATGTTTCCTTATCACCCCTGCGCTTTCATTGGATACCAAGAACGTTGACCCTTATACCTTGACCTTGGAGTTTGACCTACTTTTTAAAATTTGGGTATCAATAAACCGGTATTTAATGGGTATTTAAGAATAATTTAATCGTGGCTTTGTTGCCATACGGGGTTATCAGTTTTTCACAAACGCATTTCGTTCCTTTTAACTTTTGATTGAAAAGAGATGGGGCTTTCATATGCCTTGGCCTTCATGATTTACAAAAATCAACTTTGGCCATAATTTCACATAATATGGCGTTCATATTTGACATCTCACCTACAAAGACACCGAAAGCGGGGAAAACAATTCTTTGAATTTGCTAGTTTGGTTCAATATACATGTATACACTTAATACATATAATTCTACAAAAAATCCGACAATGCCCGAACTGTGCATGCCCTTCTTTTTTCCCCTAAGCGGGAGACACAAATTCTCTGAATGAACTTGTTGATTGAGAGTTGGTTATGAAAGACCTATATATAATAAACAAATGCCTAGTACATATTTAATTTTAAATGTTTTATTCAAGTTGGCAGATATTGTCCACAGTGGTAAAACAACAGTGGGGCAGCTGGTAAACTGGCATACCCCCAACATAACAATGAGTTGTGCCCTCACTGGCGGCAAAAATAGCACAATGGGTTGACTTCATTTATGCTACGGACACATTTTAACACCAAATATCTCTAAAATATTTTATTTTGCTTTAGATTAACATTGTATATATATATATATATATATATATATATATATATATATATATATATATATATATA
>PRKT01001972.1:0-14923 GCA_003671525.1 Saccostrea glomerata | reverse complement strand
TTATAAAATGTCTTTCTTTATCACGTCTTTCGATTGTGTTAGAGTTGTGCAGTTTATAAAATGGAAAGACAGTAAAAGTTCTATTTCCGCACACGTCTAAGTGTTCACTGACTTTGAGTTTGCGATATTGCGGTACGTTTATTTGTTGTTTGTGTACTCTGATCCTTTCCCGTAAGGTACTTCCCGTCTCGCCGATATATAGTTCCCCGCAACCGGAACATGTTATAACGTATATAACATTTCTAGTTTGACATGACATGTTATTATTAACAGTAAACTGTTTCCCGTTAAAGTTGAAACTTTGTCCTTGTCGTATGTATGGGCAGGTACCACAACGCGGATCCTGGCACTTGGTCACATGAAATTCTGTCGTTTCTTTAAAAGAGGACTTAGTGAGAATTCGTCTGAGGTTCTTCGGCTGCCTCCTACTGTTTATGAATTTCCGATTTTTAAATATTTTAGACATAGTTTTGTCGGTTTTCAAAACGTCGTTGAGTTGGTAAACAATCGATGCAACATTTGTATTCTGGGGATTATGGGTCGTTACTAAAGGCAAGATCCTGGAATCCGTTTTGTTTTAATGAATGTTGCGTGGCACAAAAAGGAAAATGGGCGACCACTGTGAATTTTTTCTTGGATTTATCTATCTATCTATCTATCTATCTATCTATCTATCTATCTATATATATATATATATATATATATATATATATATATATATATATATATATATATATATATATATATATATATATATATATATATATATATATATATATATATATATATATATATATATATATATATATATATACTCTTCAAAAAAAGAAACGCATAGTAAGAACAATGCTCTGAAAATTTCTGATAGTTTTGTGTTTTGTCATACCTTTTATTTTTGTATGAATACGATGTATTCGAGTGAAATGAATGATTTTTTAATGAAATTGTTAACTTTACAATTATTCTACAAGTCTCACAGACAAAAGACCCAATTTTGCAAAATTTTCCCCAAAATTTTTATCTCAGTTTTCATTTGTTGAATTCCGATGCAATTCCTTCAGGTACAAAGGGGCTATCAAAAGCGGGGGTTCTCGATATTTTGGATCTGGTTTCATCTGAAAAATGACGCCTCCTAAAATTGCTGCATCTGAATGTTGCGTGGCACAAAAAGGAAAATGGGCGACTTGAAGCAGGGGTACCGCAATCTACAGTTGCAAGAGGTTTTAATGTTACACACAAACCATATCTAACCTATAAAATGTAAACCATTAACATCGAACACCCAATGTTCGCAAAAAATATGGTAGACTTCGTGTGACATCATCAGCACAGTATCACTTCCGAGTATTACGCATATTGCATGAATGTAATGCAAGGACGTCATCTAAAGCATTAGCTATCCTTGAATTGAACAGATCATCTAACAAGACCGTTTTCAGTTGACTACGAATTATTGCAAGAAGATTTTTCATATCATTGTTCCAACCCCACAACACCCCAAATATCGACTTCAAAGATCTCAGATTAATAGAGTATGACCACAACATCACTGCTGAACATTTTGGTTAACCTAATAGTCCAGAATATTTATCTGAAAGCCTCTTATAAGTTTTAGAGTGCTAATGCTTTTTAATGAAGGTTAGATAGATAACTGCCTCCAGGACGTTAAAAAAGTTGGTGGTGGTAGTGTAATGATATGGAAAATGGAATTATAAGAAAGTAAGATTGATTTGGTTCGAATTCAATGGACTTTGATTGAAAAAGGTACTCTAACCATAATCTACCTACACATACCCATTCAATTATGCAGCATCCTAGAGCCGTATTGCAATCTCACAATATACAGCCATATATGGCTCATTTGACACACCTATTCTTGCAAAGAAACAACAACCTGTTTCAGTTACAGTCATCTTAATCGCTAGATTTAATCCAAATAAAGCATCATTGGCCAAAATGGATTGAAATGATTTGCCAGAGACAATCGCATCCCCAGACTCTGCAACAGCTGACTAAATTACTACATTTGGAGTGGGAGAGTATTCCTATACAGTTTTTATTACACACATTTGCTTCCATTAGATGCCGTTTGTGGCTATCATTTGTGTCTGCGGGGGGCATACCAGATATTGATCTTGAGTGCACTTAAACTGACTATAATTTTAAAATTGTTGAGTAGTTATGACATTTAGATAGTATTCCTGTTGCTTACCACATTTCTGTTTTATCATTGCATGATTTTACTAAATAATCTTTATGTTCAATGTGTCACTAAAATTCTACGATGCGTTTCTTTTTTTGAAGAGTATATATATATATATATATATATATATATATATATATATATATATATATATATATATATATATATATATATATATATATATATATATATATATATATATATATATATATATATATATATATATATATATATATATATATATATATATATATATATATATATATATATATATATATATATATATATATATATATACTCACTTCCGTCCCAGCCCGGGGTTGAACTCTCGACCTACGGAATCTGTCTCCTAGCAGTACAGGAACAGCGCGTTAGACCGCTCGGCTATCTAGGCAAGTAAAAAAACTTGCTTTCGATGCCGATGGAATTCTCACAATGCTGCCCTACACTACACGGTCATTGAGAATGGAAGTGAAATACAATTATTTGGACATTAGTTTTTAGTGGATCGTTACCAATACATGTTGTTATGAAATTAATTTTATTGATATAGCACAAATTACAACAACTCTTAAACTTATATAACTGCCCTAAGTAAAGGAATATTAATATAGAAAGCACAGAGAAATTCACTTTACAAGGATACTTACTTCCGCCCCAGCCCGGGGTTGAACTCTCGACCTACGGAATCTGTCTCCTAGCAGTACAGGAACAGCGCGTTAGACCGCTCGGCTATCTAGGCAAGTTAAAAAACTTGCTTTCGATGCCTATTGAATTTTCCCAACGCTGCCCTACACTACACGGTCATTGAGAATGGAAGTGAGATACAGTTATTTTGGACTTTAGTTTTTAGAGGATCGTTACCAATACATGTTGTTATGATATTAATTTTATTTATAAAGCACAAATTACAACAACTCTTAAACTAATGTAACTGCCCTAAGTGAAGGAATATTAAGATAGAAAGCACAGAGAAATTCACTTTACAAGGATACTCACTTCCGTCCCAGCCCGGGGTTGAACTCTCGACCTACGGAATCTGTCTCCTAGCAGTACCAGGAACAGCGCGTTAGACCGCTAGGCTATCTAGGCAAGTTAAAAAAACTTGCTTTCGATGCCGATGGAATTTTCACAACGCTGCCCTACACTACACGGTCATTGAGAATGGAAGTGAGATAGTTATTTGGACATTATATATATATATATATAACTGTTGATAAATTGGATAAAGCTGAATCATGTATAACAATATAAACGAAAGAGGAAAGTTTATATACTTTAACACCTAGCTGAAGGGTTGAAGTGTGCAGGAATTCAAATATACCCTAAGAATAAAGAGGATACTTTCAACAACCACCTTTCACTTTCATATATCCATAGAAAAGGAGACCCGTAAACATAGCACTGTATGAATGGATTGTAAATTCATTAATCAGTTGTTTTTTAAGAGAGGATAGATGATGACATAAATAAAAGGGCAGAACCTTGATAAGATGAACTCAGATATACAGTATTGTTATTTTATTTTTCTTTCTGTGGCATTTTAAAATAACTTACGTGTGATATTTTGCTTAGATCTGAAATGAAGATGAACTGAGTATGAATATGAACTTCATAACGACTTAGGACTTATTTAATAAATAATGTCATCGGTGCTCGGAAAGAACAAAGAAACGCTTTTCTTTGATTTAGTCTGAATGATTGGACTAAAATATTCTCTTTAAATTAAAACACATGTTTGTAACATTTTTATTCAATTTCTAATTGTTTTCAGAACACATTTTTGAGTATGACCCTTCGTATACTGGAATATGGCAGATCATATGATTTCCTGTACTTGTTTTTTTGTCTTTTTAAAAGGTTTTCTTTAAGCTTGGGAAAGGAAACAAGTGAAGTTTTCAAAGTGCTGGCCAATATTGTTGGTGTGACAAAACATTAACTTTCTTTTTATCCCAAGAACTCCATTACTTTTTATTGCCTTTGGGTTTGGACACTGTCATGAAAAAAAATTAATGTAGTTAATTCCCCATTCTGGCTCCTTCCTCTCATAAACCTTTCACATTTTTATCAAAAAAAAATACTTTCTAATCTCTTCAATAAATTGAAATTACTCCCCTCAATAAGAATTTGAACAGCAAGACCACTAATATTTAAGAAATTAGCATTAAAAAACTTCTAGTGCTCCTGCAATTCTTTGCTCTTCTTAGGCTGTTTTGTCAAGTGTATCTCATTGTAAATTTGTTTTGAGGGTTTAAAACAAAATGGATTCAAGTTTCATTATCTGTTTGAATTTCAGACAAACAAGGATAAGGACATGTTTTTAAAATAATTGTTTAGATATTTCTACATGCTGTCGTCTTTACTCATTTTTCAAAATATATGGTGATCTTTGAGTATTAAACTTTTTTTTTTACCACTAAATGGTTCTTTAAAACAGTGTGAAATACATGTACGCCCAAAACGATGTCTTTAAAATTTGACATGTGTTTTAAAGTCAATCAAACATACTCAGTGAAAATAAATAGAATTTTCACAATTATACATTGGTTTTTGTATATAATTGTCGTCAAGGACAGTGCCGAGCTTTGATGCCTATTATCTCATTCTTTGTTCATTGAGGTCCACTTGCTTATGTCTCTATTGAACAGACATTGGTTGCTATAAATTTCACATTTTAGTTAATATATCTTCGGGATTCTTAATAAGTTTTACAGCAGCTTTAATGGAGCATTTTTTCAGTCTAGTTTACTGATTCCTGACTATTCATTTTAAATGCAATGTCTCGAATAGTCGTTGTTTTCCAGCTTCTTACAATGGAACTTTGTGATGAAAAGTCGTCACATAAACTGTTTTCAACTCATTAAAGATTCAATAATTATAGAAAGTCAAGCTAAATGGCATATGATTGTTATTTTATATGTCATCGAGCTGATGACATTTTTATTGAACGTTCCTCGTAGTTACATGTACATTCTTGCCGATTTGCAACAGATGAAACCTATTTTTGTGTTTTGTAAATATTTTAAGAAGTATAATTTTTATAACTTAATGATTTCTTTATAAAACGTCAATTGGATTGAGGTATAAGCATTTTAAAATATTTAATTATATTTGATGATTAAAGACTTAATAGGAATTTTGACTTAGTTTTGATGAATGCAGCGATCAGCAATAAACCTTAGTTTCAACATTTTTTTTCTATTTCTTCAGATTTCTGTATTTTTTTTTTTGAGTATTTTCAAGTTTTCTAGATACATGTACGATTAGATGAAGTTGTCTTCAAGACCATTTTGTTAAACTGTATTAATTGCGTAAAAGACCGTTAAATCTAACGGTCGGTTGGCCAGTTGTCGACGTGACTTGCATGGGAAATAAGACTTGAGTATCTAAGATCAATGTATCAACTGAACATGCTGTAATGAAATATCCCTTGATACATGAGCTGAAAGATCTACAGGTATAATAGACTTGAACGTTCCAAATAGAATACAGCATTCAGTTACCAAACAGGTGGTCAAGATTATCAATACAGCTGCACGATGATTTCCGTTGGCTCCGCTTTTACAATATCTAAAAGAACTTTTTTGGCCCTAAATTCTAAGGAAAATCAACTTACACCCTTTTACGATTCTATGGACTTTTAGAAACTGTAACATCTTATCTCGAATGACATGGCCATTCATATTTTTTCATTAAATTATTTGAATTGTTTAAATTTTTAAAGTGAAGTGCAGGCTTCAACCAACGGAGGTCAACATTTATACGCCGAGGACCTAAAAAACCTCAAATTATATAAACGCTTGTACATCCTAAACAAACAGGGACGCCCCCCCCCCCCCCCGAATTTCAACAATTCGAATTTATATTTAGATATTTTTAAGGCATTTTTGGAAAAAAAAGATTCATTAATATGAAACTATTCTTCTTGTAAAAGGATACACATGAAATCATGTAATTAAATAATTGTCAGGACTTATTTGGAAAGCAGTCTACATTTATGTTTATTAGGGTATTTAGACCTACAAGTTTTCTCCAAAACGGAGTTGGAATTCATAATGATTGTATAAGAGGGAAAATATACTTTCTGTCATTCAAGTTGCAATAAATAGTACAGGAAAACACGTTTAGTACGAACACGGATATAATGAATTCACGCATATAGCGAAGTCGTTCTAGGTCCCCGGCAAAATTCTTAACAAATCTTTGTAAAATTTTACGGTTATAGCGAACTCTGATATAACGAATTTACGGATATAGCGAACTGAGTTGGAATCCCATTGAGGTTAAATATAATGAAATTTACATCTTTTATAACGAACTTTCAAAGATCTCAAAATTTAATAGGTTGAACTGACTTTATTTCCGTTAAGCTTATGTATACAAAATTCAATTAATGACAAAACCTTAGTTATCTAGGGTATGTTTTCTAATATTTGCTTCACTTACATGTTTGGTAGTAATACTTAAGGGAAAACATGCATATTGCGAATTCGCAATATATGGTTATACGAATTCGTTATACGCATATAAAGAAATACGGATATAGCGAATTAAATTCACTGGTCCCCAGGACTTCGCTATAACCGTGTTTTACTGTATTGCCACAAAACAAACCTAGAAGAATTTCGATTGCGTTATATAAAAAAAAGTCTTTCCCTGTCTATAGGCGATTTTATAAATAACAGAGATCGTTAATGAAAACGATTCTTTTGTTTGCATAAAACTTTATCGACCACTCGAGAGGGAAACGATGTGGGGCCATAGCTTCATAGAATTTGTCAAGGTTGGTGGTCTTGAAGAATCATTAACCCATACATGTAACAAGACATTATGACATTACAAATACAGATTTTTAATGTATAGAATAAAAAGGAAATACGAGAGCTTTGTTGAATATATATTTCACATTTTACTCAGCAAATTCAAGTAAATGAAAATGTGCTGACATTTTATTTTTTTTTTACAGGAACATTAATTTTAATCAAATTAAAAAAATTGTTATATATATATATATATATATATATATATATATATATATATATATATATATATATATATATATATATATATAATTTGGCTGAAACCACACTTTCCTCTTAACTTTGTGACTAAGCTTAATATATAGATTGACTGAAATCACAAATTATATCATATTATTTTAAGCAACAAAAAGTTAAATCTGGTGTTAATATTTTTTGTGCAGGGCAGGGGGGGGGGGTTCAAGACTATTGAGGTTTGCATTCATGAATCAGATGGAACAACATCAAATTTTATTTCCAATGTACATTATTAGCGTTACTTTTATAATAGTGTTACTTTCTGTTTTTGTTTCATTGACGATTTACAATTCAACATTGAACTCAAGGGATATAAGCAGTGAACCACGATAGAATATATCAGATTCCCTCTTCAAAATGATGGATACAGTAACCCCCTATGACAATGCATACAGCTTAACTGTTCATGTCTCTCCATCTCCATTTTTTTTTTTAAAAATTGATTTTGTATCTTACACGATAGCAAATACATGGTCCATAAGCTTCCCAAGTGAAGTAAAGATTCGTTAGATTTCCCACCCCCGCCAAGTTCATTAAAAACATTTTTTTTCTGACTACTTCTCGAAAATATTCATGTATCTTTATCGATATAACTACATATTTATTTCTTCATATCGACAATACTATGTTGACATGATTAAATATCTTCTTTCACTCGATATTTGAAAATTAATATAATTTCTAGTCGATGAAACTTTAAGCAATATAACTATTGAACAAGAGAAGTTGCCTCCAATAATGTAAATACACCTCAATTCAATTCAAAATATGTAGATAAATAAGGAGATATAACACCTTATATATTGATAAGTCGATAAAATATAAGACAATATAAAAAGTTATAACACAAATAGAGCCATATACGCTTCCTTCTGACATTTATTTTCTCAGTCTCTGAATTTTGCCGATATATCGATATTACAAAACGTATGGCAATACGACATGTTTTGTCATTGTATTGCAATATACCGAAATATCGATATTTTCCCGCAGCCCTAATATTTTTTTTGAATTCCTTATATCGAAATATAATCTGAAAACCATAGCTCGGAAGCGTAAATGGCTCTACACTTGTTGTATTATAACTTTGTATATTGTCTTATATTTTATTGACTTATCAACATATAAAGTGTTATATTTCCCTATATATGTACATATTTTAAATCGCTTCCGTAAGTATCTTAGGAGAGGAGGGGGATTTTTTATATGCAAAGACTTTTCTGTCTTAGCGCAGCTGAGAAATAATTGCATCTATGATCTAATTTAAAGAAATTTTTGGAAAATTAAGCTTTGAACAGGAAACAATTAGTGAAAGCATGCCAAAATCTTATAAAGGTCAAGTGGACAATATTAAAGTAAGAGTAGGATTCAATTGTGAAAAAAATATTTTTATTTTATAACTTTGCTAAGAAGCAAAGATTTTCCGAAATTTTTATTTTAGCTTTGCACTAAATATAAATATTTACAGCAAATAATCGTAAATTGACTATTCCATAACAAGTAAAGCTTAATTCTGAACTCAGAGTCATCCAGCGGTAATTATTTTTGACAGATGAAACGTTTTAATAATATCATCAGAATCACAAACTTCCAAAGTTTCACTTTTGTCTTCCGCTTTGTTTTCGAAGTTTTGTTATATTTCTATATCTTTCTGTTTTATTCTTTGTTGATAAAGTGCAATACATTTTGATTATTTTTTTCCCTTCAAATTATGATGTAAAACTTTTTCCTTTTCTCTTGGCAGCAAGGACTCTTGAAACCGTTTTTGATGTACAAGAAAGTATGTTTTAAAAGCAAAATCAAGATATCTGTTATTGATTTAAAGGGATTTGAAGTTTTTTAAAACCGAAAGAATTAGAAGTTCGTCAACGTTAAATATAAATCTTTCAATTCTAATTTATTTTAGAATTTTGTCTACTAAGCAACATTTATATATTGCCATCAAATAAAAAGTTAATATGTCATATAAGCTGATATTAATAAAATATTTTTTTACACATTGATGATGTTTTGAATTTTTCATCCTTGCAATTGCACTAGGAAGTAAAATGAAGTTATGTACAGTTTTATAAAATATATCATGCGACATCTTGCGTTTAAAATATTTTCTAGGAAACTATTTGTTGATATGAGGATATGCTCAAAAATGCAGACGTGCTAAAAAGTTCCGTTTTCTACGAATATATGCATGTTTTTGACCCTATCAAGTCAAACACCGGAAATACTTTTTATAGACATCGTTTCATATTAAAAAGGGTTAAACTCTATAACTGCCATGTACTTGTATTTTTAATTGTCAAATGTCTATGAGCTACGAAGATTTACTGTACATGTAGTATCAATGTGTGACCAAGTGAGCTATATGCTAAGGATCTGAACTATGGATCAAGTGGATGCATTGAATTTTGCAATTAAACGCATTGTGTTTTGCTGGTATATTTAGTACAAACTTAAGATGTACGTTTGAAGCGGAATTGGTTTTATTTGTCAATATAGTAACCATGTTTCCTCCTGATAATCAGATAAGAAAAGTAATCCAAGAATTAATGAATTCCACGATTAAAATCAAGTGCGTATTGTTTTTAATTGTTGCAACTGGTTGTTTTAGGCCCTAACGTAAAGAAGAAATGTTTCTTTCCAAGAATTATTAAATTGTGATTATTGCCACATCCCACAGATCACAGAGTGGAGAAACTGATAAATCCCCCCTCCCCCTACCTGACTATTGATAAATAACATTTTGTAAGTAATGTAACAGGAATATCAACCATGTCTATTTTAATCAATTTGATTGATGAATATTATGTTCACATAGTTTTACATCACATTGATTAAATATTTTGTAGTGACAATCTTTCCGAATTCGGGTGCTGTATCTTAGATTAAAAAAGGCAAGATGTTAATAAGGTGATCATATTTTTTCATACATAAAAATGCACACACTAACTAATTGAAGATGTATCAGAAAAGAATATCTTTTAAAGAAAAGGTCAAATATTTAGTTTTTTTTTCGTAAAATCAACAAGTCTTTATGTTTATCATCTACAATATTATATAGATACAGCAATGAAGTAAAGCAATTTCTGATCACAGTAAATCAATTAAGTTTCATTCTTTTTTTAAACCCTCGCTTGAAAAGTAAGTATAGAGAGCGGGAAGTCCGTACGTTTTGCTGTACATCAGTTCGTCCGTCCGTCCGTCTAGTTGTCCGTCTCTTATGCTTCAAGGTATCCGAGCAACTCCTTCTATACGCTGAATGAAATTTAAAGACAAAGTGTCATTGTGCACCTCTTATTTTTCTTTTTGATCAGACACATGTATTGTGTTTCCCATAGGATGACAAGGACATTGTCATTATTTGTTTAATATTGAAGGGTTTCCATCTTTTAATCACAACTTCTCCTATACCACCGAACAAAATTTAATAACACTTTCACTGATTCTTCGTTACATAATGCAATTTTGCACCTCCTATTTTATTTTTTGATCTGACGCTTAGTTCGGGTCTCCAAGAACAAAACTTGGACTTTGATATTATAGTTATATGGGATGCGGAGGTATCTTTTACTGAGGACAGTGTACACAGAACCTATAGTTTATTATATATTAAGGAAGACATTCTTATTGGTGATGATATAACGGAGATAAGATGCTGCTTTATTTCCTTTTTATTGCAACATTGTGAAATCGTCAACATTACGGCATGTCATAGCCTTCTTTTCGTTCTATTGTGCTGTATTGTGCCCCTTTGCTTTTTGCCCATTTTTATCAGACAAAAATAGAATTTGTTATTACATTACAAGGTCATTGTTTAGTCGCCTTCACATTTTTGCATCATTATGTTATTGTCACATTCCTCGAAGGCATATTTGGTCAAATCGGACTTCTACATTTCTCAATGTATTTTTTCACCAATCGGGAGAGTATGTATTACTCGTGATATCCATCCGTCCGTCTGTTACGCTCTGGGGTACCCTTCTCTCATCCACAACTCGTCTTTTACCGCTGAATGAAATTTAATGACTTTCACTGAATCTTTGTTAAACAGTGCTATTGTACACGTCCTTATTCATTTATGATCGGACAGATATTTTCGGTTTTCCAGAATTCTCTTTTGATTCACTGCTCATTAAGAAATTTGAAATCTTGTGTTTCAACGTGATTATCAAGAAACATGACTATTTATTGAATTCTATTTTTGAAATTTCAAATTTTGTATTATAAGCTTGTAGAATTTTTTTCATAACACGTTTATTGATATATATTGTAACAATATTAACGCAGTCAGTGCAATTGGTTATACATTTTAAGGACAGTTAGCAAAATACTTTGAAAAAAAAACAAACTCCTATTTAAACACCTCAGCAGAATTAAGCAGTGATGCAGATTTAGCTTTTGGAGAATATATATATATAAGATCTATAGTAACTTTCCATGATAAATCTTTCTGAAGTAGAACAAGGTCCTTTAAAAATGCAAGAATTAATTTAAATTACAAAGAAAACAACAGGAATTCAGTTATGCAATTTTTTTTTTGAATAAACGTTTTTTTTTTCTCTACGGATGAAAGAAATCAAGAAATATAAATATTTGTTTGGAAGCACACGTATACTTGATAACTAAGTTTTCCTATTTACAAGCGCTGTGCTTTACTGGAATTTTTTTTTTTACAGTATAAAAAACTTTGCGGAAGAACGATTTTTCAAAAAGAAAAATAAAAAGATAAAAATAAAACAGGGAAATTTAGATAAACTTGTTTGGGAATTGTGTATGTGTGCAGGGGAACAATGATTGTAAAATCGAGAAATTGTCATGATTATAAAAGCCCCCTGGGGATTTTGTTAACTGTTAAAAAAATAACCGCTTTTCTGTTACTTATTGTACACTCCGGTATTTCGACCAAAGGACTTTGTTCGGAGTAAGTGAAATATTTTCACATTGAGAAAATAGTATTTTTTTATGTTATAAATGACTTTGTATTTACGGTATATGTATAGTATTTAGCGAGATGCAAATTTTGCGATTTTTATTAATTTAAATAAAAACTAATTCAAGCGATATTAAGATTCATTGAAATGTAATGACATCCTCTTATGCAGAATAAATATTTAGTTTGAGCGATCTCAAAACACGGATAAAACTACATGCCAAAATTGAATCTTCGCTAAAAATTTTGCTTTTATGGTGTATATTTCACATAAATAGGGATAGCTTCTACAACGGTTGTTGTCCTGGCACATCTTGGGATTCAACACTTCAACAGTGTCTTGGTAAGTTTACTTTGGATTAATTCATCCTCCGGGTATTTATCAAAGAAAACAACACATATTGTATTTGTATCTTTTTTCATCCTTTAAAACTACTCTAATGAAATCCTAAAATGTTGTATTACAAATTTGACTTTTGATCTGTTATCTTGCAGATTGTTCCCCAGGGTTGTATGGAGAAAATTGTAGTCATCCTTGTCCGTATCCAACATTTGGTGATAAATGTGCAAACAAGTGCAACTGCAAAATAAGCTCGTGTAATTTCGTTATAGGATGTGCAGGTTATACAACAAATCTATTATATATAGATTATATATGTTAGGGTTATCCAAAAAGGTACTAGATAATGTTTATAACTTTGTTCAATTGCAACCAATACTAACCAAATTCTGCATAGTCATACTATTTTCAATGTTTTTTGAAAATGTGAATTCTTAAATATATATCTTTCATATTATAGATATTTAGACGATTTATAGTATATAAGCACACGAACATAATTAAGAATATTATACTTTCATGTAAATTACTTAAATCTGATTCGTCGAGAAACATTTGATAAAAAACACAACTACCCGCTCAATAATGAAGCCACGCCCTCCTGCATAGCAACAGTTAACATTGCTTGACGACGGATGGCATTCCAAAAAATAGCGACTGCACGGAATATCTGCGCGCACGGTTCACTGTAATACGTATTTGTATAAAACATTCAGTATTATATGATAAATATTGCATGTAGTTGAGTGTAACATTGAAAATTTTCAATGCTGCGCCTCGGTTGACAATGGTTTTTTTGGAGTGAAAATTTTCCATGTTACACTCAACTACATGCAATATTTATATAATAGTTTACACATGTATTATTTTTACATTTCCTTTAATTTTTTTTGGCATTATGTTAAAGATTGAACACAGATTTAAATCAATGAAGCCTGTATCAAAATCTTATTAACATCTAATTTTCATACATTGTATAAATAGTGATAGGAGCACACAATTATTGTCCTGATTTTTAAAGTATTGTCGGATTTGAGTTCGATGCAAATGACAACGTCAAATGTGTAAGCGGTGCATGACAAGAAAAGAAATTCAATTAAGCAAATGGAAAGCAAACATTTTTTTGTTGTCTTCCACTTTTTGGACAATGTTAACCCTCGTATATTAAAAAAAAAATCGGCGTTTCCTGCTTACATGTAATCAAACAACTTTGTTTTGATATTTGTATCAATATACATACAGGTCTGTTAGATATATAGGTATTTCAGGTTCATAAAGCCTGTACTCACTCATATAACATGCTTGAACCTTTGTAATCTTCCAAAAGAAACGTATTTTATGCGTAAAATACAAACAATTAAAGCATATCTTCCGGGGCCAAAATAAAAACCCACTTCAACTTGGCAAATTTATAAAGGAATTATTATAATGGATATTTATGTCATAAACTCATGTAGTTATCTCTCTTATCAGAGTATCGTTATAATCCTTAAAATATGAAAGAATGTACGCAAAAAGACCAATGAAATATAGTACTGAAAGTACACATTTTAATAACAATAAACTATAGAATAGAAATTTATTCGTAATTTTATTAGCACCTACATTAAATGTATAGATATATACATAAACTCGTCGTTTTACTGAATCCTGTACAATTATTTCAATCCCAATTCATTATAGTCGCCTAGATTCTTTTTCTTTATCACCTCGATGCTCGATGTAATAATTTTACACCATCAAAGATTGGAAGAATTTTTCAAATTTTAGCTAAATTGATAATTAGGAACCTAAGTTTTGAAATATATCAAACAAATATGAATTTCCAAACAAACTACAATAATGTTAGCTTTTAAAAACTTCCAATCTAAGTACAGATATTAGCTGAAAATCAATAGAAAGTGTTTTTATTCTTATTAAACGATCAAAATTTTTTTGATATCATTTTGTATCTCCGTATGGCTCCTTTACCATATAAATTATATATAGTGCGCATATGAAAACAACTTACATATCCTAATAATTTAAGAAAAGTAGAGAAAAATTCGGCAAAGCCAAAACTTTTGTTAATCTATATTTTGTCAGTTTGGTAATATAATTTTCTAGACCTTATATGAGATATAAGTCAACTCTTGTTTTGCATGAAAATTTCAAAATATTTTATGCAATTCAGTTGAACGCTTTTTAGAAAAGAATTCATCTCCTAGTGGTAAACTGTTTTTTGCATTATCAGTTAACGACTAGATGACGGCTAGTGACGGTCAACTACACATTTTCGTGTGGGTATTTTGCTTAGATCTGAGTTGAAGATGAACTGAGTAAGAATGGGAACTTTTTAACAACTTAGTTACATTCTTGCCGATTTGCACTAAATGAAACGTTTTGTTGTGAGTGTG
>PRKT01001971.1:9716-29491 GCA_003671525.1 Saccostrea glomerata | reverse complement strand
AAAAAAAAATTATTTAAAAAAAATTGCATGTATACGAGTAAATGTATATACTCCTTTTATTTGAGAAAAAAAAATTCCGATACCTAACAATAGAAAGCTGCCTAAGAATAATATATAAATAAAATATGCTTTAAAACATATCGGCTGCTATTTAAAATTTTGTTAAGAAAGTTGTTTAAAAGAGTTGTAAAAAAGCTGTAAAATCGTCAAACTTACTCAAGTGCGCTGTGGGGAAAAGGGTAACGTCATCATTAAGTGTATGAAGTAAAAGCTATTGTTACGTCATACACTGTGCGATAGGCAAAGAGTTAATGACCTTCCCTTACATGTAAGTCATGCAAATATCGATGTGTTTGCTGATGACGCAACTCTGCATATTTATGAAAATAATATATTTAGTATTGAAACGGCCCTAAATTCTGATTTAGAAAATATTGAAAAATGGTGCTTAGAAAATCAAATGGCTCTTAATATTGACAAAACACAATGTATGCTGATGTCTGCTTCGAATGGATATGAAATCAGAACACTGTAATGAAATATGATATACACCTATCGGATAGTTAAAGGATAGACATTCCGGCTGAGACTCCCGATTCAGTAAGTATGCATGAGTTGTTTTAGAGTGACCTGTACGTGCGTCTCTTTAGTCAATCTGACCGTACTATCATCCAGAAACTAACTGTCCTTCTCATCTTATCCATTCAGGAATCATGAATTGTGAAGCAGTAGACCTTTGTGAAGTTTGTTGTGTTTGTTAAGCCATAGGCTATGCGTATTCTTGCTTTAACGCAGGTATGATAAGGCTCTGTGCATGAACTTCTCTAAACTACAAATGTATGACGTCATAATTGAAAATGACGTCAAGTCACTGCATACTTGAGCTGAATTGATGGGGAGGATTTCAAAAACTTTACATCTTTATTTCAATCTGTATATAAAGTTGCAGAATTCTAGTTTAAAATAAACGTAACTGAAACTGTAATATATCCGAATAATATAAATAACCTTGCTTTGTTACTCTTGCTTAAGTCAGCGTGTTCAAACTCCCTACGAAAATATACGTTTGACATTTACCCTTTTTTATACCCGTGGACAAAGGCACAATTCAAAATCTGTGTGTAAAAGAGCCTGGCGCAGGTTGTTTATGAGGATTTATTTAAAATCTTTTATGGTATTATGTAAAAGAGGTTCCACTCTAACTGAATCTTGCTTGGGAAATATTGATGGTGGCTTTCTTTTAAAACAGTTGACGATATTCGGTGGAAAATACCCTCAGATTTGCCGGTAAGTTGAAGTTAATCTGAAATAAATTGATTCAAAGAAATAGTATAACTTTTCCCAAGCACATTTCGGTTTCACAAGGATGCAACGAGTTTATTTATGTGACAAATGTAAATAAAAATTGTGCTAACAACCTGCGCCGAAGCGATTTATGTGAAACATTTCAATAAAGAAGAAATGACCGTCACGTGATCAACAAGGTCATGTGACATCGTAACAAATATGTTTATATATAGCCTTGGGGATCCTCTGTATGAATTTGGCGCACTGAAGTACATAACTTAAAAATAAAACTAAAAATCAACTTTGCAAAAGAGTGTTACGTTTTAAATGCATTTTAAGCTCCGGGTAGCCTTAACAGTACTGCGAATTTCTTCGTCTTGAAGTCTCCGACCGAAGTCACATGATTTTTTTAACTTTGTTTTTGATAGCATAAAGCTTACTTTTATCACAAAAATAAAAAAAAAATGCCAAATAGAATACAAAACTATGAAAATAAATTTAAAAGATATTAAACTGGTAGATCAATTATCGTCCTGTCTGCTACTTAGTAATATTCTTCGGACTGGTGAGATACTAGTACATGTATACAATTCTTCATGTTAAATCAAGAATATACAGATGTTTTAAGGTCATACGCAACGTAGTTTGAACTTTTTGGGGTTCTTCCCTGGAGTTGAAGAGCTCCACTGTGTGAAGGACCTGTGTGCAAAATTTTTAAAGTCTATATATGGATTTTTACACCTCTTCTAAAACAATTTTTGGTGAATTAAAATCTGGAATTTGTGTTTTTTAATTTTTGTACATTTTTATTTGAATAATGCAAAAGTTTTCAATATTCAACATCTTTTCAAAACCTCTGGAAAGGTATGCTGATTTTTTGTCTTTGAAGAAATAATTATATTATAAGTTTGAATTTGGAATACCTTTGAAATCTATCAGTAGGTAAGGTACGTTGCGTATGTCCTTAAAAGCATATACTTGACAGCAATCTATAAAAATGTAATGTATGTTAGAGAAATTTTACTAATCCTTTGAGTGTAATTAGCAAGCACTGGTCAAGAAATATTTGATAACAGAAAATTGCACGTCAACTTAGAGAGAAATAAATGAGTTTAGTATGAGGAGTAGCTGTAAGAGCATCGGTGCTATCTATATCTATAACATTAGTTTTGAACACCTTTGTTATCTAATTATTTCTTAATTAATATTTATAAGACATAATTACGTAAAAATAGTCAGATATACGTGTTCAACTTACCACACTTGCTAACATTCTGCGAATGTCTTCAAAGAAATAATGAGCGGTCGAAAAGTTGAAATGCACGAAAAAAAAAACCTTTGGTGCGAATGAGTTACGATCATAAAAGGAAATATCCCTTATTTCAGAGACAATCGCGATAACGGGGGATGAATCCTAACCTGACAAACAGAATGAGTATCGCTCACCAGGTAAATACCAATGTTGACTTACTGAAAATACACAGAAGATTTTCCCGATGCTTGGCGTTATATTTCTTCTATGGGTTGCCACATAATACTAAACTCATTACCCTTATTAAAGTTGCTACATTTTGGGCGTCTGATTTACAACGATTTAAAAATTTTTGGTAAAAACTTTCCTCTCAGAATTTTAAGGTTTTTAGATGTCGGGCATGCACAATCCCATTTATTGAACACTCAATGGATATAACAATTTACACATATAATAATGTCTGTCCCCGGTACTTTGTTATAAGCTTGTTTTACTTTACCAAAATAGCATACTAAGAATCTTCTATCCTCCTTTGAAGGCTCACATTTATCAATATTTCTTTCATTATAGTCATGATTGATCTGATCACGAATCTGTTCCTCCAAGTTGATCATGGGTTTCGCTTCGACACGATTAACAGATACAAATCGATTACTCGTATTGGAATGAATTCCCAGAGGTCCATTTATCACCCAGCCTAACAAAGTTTTCACAGCGAATGGTCTATTATCAATACTATGTATCTAAATATATAATCTATATAATATACATATGTAAAAAATAAAAAAAAATTATCTATACAGATGTACAGCTGCAAATGTCACAAGATAAGCTACACCATTCTAAAAACCTACACCGTTAACTGTCATTAAATTTTACCAAGTAGTATAAGAGGAGTTGCGGAAGGATATGGAAATAACGAACAGTATTCAATCTCAACGTCCATTAAACAAATATACAAAATAAGAGCAGAGCAAACACGGACCTCCGAAACATCAGAGGTGGGATCAGGTACCATGGAGGAGTGAGCATCCCCTGCCGACCGGTCACACCCGCCGTGTGCTCGTTGTCATAATAAGGAAATAACGGAAAAAATCCGTGGTCAATTCAGTGTATAAATAATGGACTAACAATTGATATGAAAAACGTCAGTCAGCATTTCATTCAATGATAAATTGTATTTGCTGACAAGGTCATTGTATCGACCATAGAATTTACGAAATGATGACTTTAAACGAGACTGTTGACATTCTTGTTTCATCAACTTGCTTGTCAATAATTTAACTCGTTTAAGAAATTGTTCATACGTAGAACATGCTCTTGTGTATTGAATCAACTGAGATATAAATACTCCGTATGCAGGTGATGAAGGTATATTGCTGCATAAGTAAGGGAAGTTGACGATAGAAAAGTTAAAGTCATCACGTTTATCATATAGCTTGGTAGTTAGATTACCATTAGTGTCTTTTTCAAGTAAAATAAGAGATAAAGCGTAAAAGACAGACGGACGGACGGAAATACCGATTACTATTTACCCTCACTCTTCAAGCGGGGGTATAATAAACTTATCACAATATGACGGTAGAATATATGGTGTTTGGCGCAATCAGTCTTGTGGTCATTGCTTAACAAGGAACAATTTTATCATATCAGCCGTGCATGTAAAAAAAAATTTCTAAAGGATACAAGGGGCAGTTAACTAGTAATTTAATATCACTCTGTATTTATCTTGAAGAAGACCACATTACCACTTGTATACTCCATGGTGTTTTCCACAGAATGATGCGGCTCTTTTGATCCAGTTATTGTTATAATGATAAATTTATTATTGACCCCTCATAACCAGCTAAATAGAGCAAAATAACACTTAAGAGTTTATCCATAAAACAAGGCATAATCAAAAGGGACTTTTTTAACGAGCAAGAAATAAAAGGTCATGATTCTGCGCACTACATCATCTGTTACAGAGAGTGGTGATATGGATTCAGAAAATCACAGTGTGGTAATCCGGAAAGGCGGAACGCGACTCCACGTGATTCCGTTAATTCTACAGTAAAATTGAGTGATACACAGGAGGTATATACTACATGTAATGTCAATTATCATATACACGAACAACATTTTGATACAGTGTTCGATGATGGTATGTATGGACTCAACTGTAACATTTAAAATGTGAAAATTTAGGAGGATGACAAACAACGGACACATTTTGAACAGAAAACCTCACTTGAGCCCGCGACCTATAAAACATAATGAACAGATTTTGCCAGGTTTGCTGATACTAGTAGTTCTTGCTCCCTCCTCAATATAACCTCGGTCTTTAAAAGGCAATAAACCTTTTCAAACTCATAGGCACTTGGGGTATGGACCCCCCTCCCCCTTTCCATTTATTTTTTTAATTTTAAATCTGGGTTCCAGTCTTTTCTATTCAAATATGCCCGGTATGTTATCAACAATGCAACTCTTTGGTCTCTACAAGCTGTTTTTAAAAATGCCGTTTTTCACTGATACATATAAAGAGAGAAGGCTTGCAACTCTTTTCTCGCCATCTGCCTCACCTCGCTTCAACTTAGCTCGATTATTTATCTAAACCAGGATAAAACATGGGATATGCATACATTAATAAATTTGTAATACATCCTTCTTCCTTTTCATATTTCCATTTAATTTTTAGGTGCCCCCGATATGTAAACACTCCCATCTAGGGTAAATTTTGTTGATGTGCATCAACTGGGACGGAAGTAAAAAAGAACGATAACTATAACTTTACAAATGTTATGCTTAAAAACATCCAGGCTTTGTAATAACAATATTGTAAAGCTTGGTTGTTTTTGTCGTAAGTTAAAAGTCAATCTGCATCCACCAGAATCTACTAGTTACAGTTATCTTGTTACATATCGAACTTACCGTTACATGTAAAGTGAAGTGAAAATTCTGTAACATTCCCTCTAGAATTTAATGTTCCGAATAACATTACACATTATGATGACGTCCGAAAATACCGGATACCTCCCTCCCATTTGGTGCACATATAATATAATAATATGCAAAATTAGTATGGTTTTTCACAGAGGACTATACACATGTTAAAATTTCTGAGAATAGTTCTCACCTGCTTCGAGCCAAAAGTGTAAATTTCATCCTAAGTTAGATAACTCTTATTTGTGAATATGGAACTCTTCAGTCTGAGGAGTTAGTTTTGGAATTATATTAATGGAGGGAAGTTAACTGGTGTTTTACTGACTAGAGTGAATTCAACAATTGGTAGCAGAGCGTGGTTGCGTGATACAGAGAGAGGATATTCATTTTATTGTGAAAAGGGGCCAAAACTGAGTGAGTGATTTAAAAGTGTTGAAATAGTTTACTAAAGCAAAAATGGCAACAAAAATTAACCCTCCAAAATATAACCAGTCGAAATCCTATGAGCTTTATAAGCAGGAGCTGCTTGCATGGAAAGAAATTACAGAATTAGAAAAAAAAACAAGGAGTAGCAATTGCCTTAACATTACCAGATGATGATGAATCGAAAATTCGAGAAAAAGTGTTTGATCAAATTAAATTGGATGACTTGAAGAAGGAGACAGGGCTTGAAACATTGATTAAATTTCTTGATAAACATCTTGCAAAGGATGATTTGTCGGACAGTTCGACAAAGTTTGAAGATTTTGAAGATTATAGAATACATTTGGTTTTGTTCTGCATTCCGATGCAATGTGCCCTATCCTGTTGCATTTAAAACAACGTCTTTCCGATTTTTGAACAAATGAGTTGTTTGAATTTTGTATTCTCTTCTTACCTGAAAAGTCTTTGTGATTTCCAGAACCAGAACGAAACTTAACTGGGTGTTGAAATTCGTTGCCTTTGACATTGCTGAGGGTCGCAGCGTTGGTCATTCTTGCCTCCCGATACTGGTATGCTAAGTGTGCGATCACAAGGAAAATTGATCACTAACGAGATGCGGGGTCTTCATTGTTTTCAGGAGTTACACCTCTCATCCCTCCCTCCCAAAACAACCGATATATGGGATATATTGTATATTGTTTAACCTCATTCTCAAGAATTTGTCACTCATATGGAGACGTCACCGATAGATGGGAAGTATCTTCAATGTTGAAGGCTATGATGTCTTGATTCAAAGTTGTATATGTAGGCGCCTGTACTTTCTAAGAAGTAAAAATACCATTAAACAGTGATATCTATTTAAATGAATAAATAAGAATGCAACAAGAGGAAGATAAATTGGATATCATTAGAAACGTGAACAAGGAAGATGTGTTTTGTCTTTTAATTGAAGAATTTTTATATCTTTAACTTTGAATGTTATGTTTCAACTAAGCACTTTAAATATAATATCACACTTACTACAACTATACAGGAATTTGTGGTGGATACAGATTTTTCATTATTGTAGGTTTGGACAACTACATCAGATATCTTTACATTTGTCCAATGCCATTTTTTAATATGCTAGGTCACACCATAGAGAGACTTGTACTTCCGTGTATCATCCTTGATGGTGACCCCTTTCACCTTTGTGTCCCTGCCTTGGATCATCGAAACTATGGCATGCGCGATTTTTTTGCGGCTTTTGTATGTCAAGATCCGTCTTCCTTGCAGATGCCGATAATGATCGCTACATTTCCTTATTGACTTTCGGTACCAGAAACATTTCACAGGTGTTTTTAATTTTTCATTAACTTCTTGTTTCTTCTCTTCATTTTGCTTAAGTTTTGTCTCCAGAAAATATAGCTTTCAAAAATTACGCAAGCTCATCACCAATCGGCAGCCAAACTTATCCTTACCTTCAAATTGTTTAGATAACTTTTCCAAGTTGGAATTTTCAGACGGTTTTGCCGTTTCTTTAGACACTTTCTTCATCTTTTCTGGTGGTTTCTCATCAATCTCGCCAGACAAGAGCCATCTAAACGCTTATCAGTAGCGTTTTATATTTTGGCATTACAAACTCTTGCATATTTATTTAGTAAGAGAATTTACAAAGTTATCTTGTTGGTCCAATGACATGAACATCAATCTGGACCTGAATGGGGCGTCATTGGATTTGTCCAAGGTACTTATTGCAAAATCGTTAGAAAGTTTTTGTAACACTGACATTGCTCAGATATCCAAAATCAATTAAAAATCACTTCCAATGAAATATACACTTTTGCTCGATCCGGGAATAAACGCACGACTGATTTGTGAGCAGTACCACATGACTTGGTGGTGAAGGAAAATAAACATTCGACGCTCATGATACCCCTGATGCCACTGTGCCAGGAAAGATACAACTTATGGGGAAACATCCTCAGGTAGTGTAGATTCAAGTTTGTTCAAATCAAGACCCCCGAGGGTAGGGCAGGGCCATAATAGCCGACTAAAGTTTTCCATAGAATTATATAGGAATTTCTTGAAAAATCTTCTTCTCAAGAATAACAAAGCCATAATTGATCATATTTATATGGAAGCATTTTCAGGTTGTGTAGATTCAAGTTTCTTCAAATCATGACCCCTGGGGGTAGGGCGGGGCCACAATGGCCAACCAAAGTTTAACATAGAAATATATAGGAATTTCTTGAAAAATCTTCTTCTCAAGAATAACAAAGCCATAATTGATCAAATTTATATGGAAGCATCCTCAGGTAGTGTAGATTCAAGTTTGTTCAAAGCATGACCCCCAATCGTAGGGCTGGGCCATAATAGCCGACTAAAGTTTTACATAGAAATATATAGGAAAATTCTTTAATATAAAATCTGCTCAAGAAAAACAAAGCCATAATTGATCATATTTATATGGAAGCACCCTCAGGTAATGTAGATTAAAGTTTGTTCAGATTATGACCCCCGGGGGTAGGGCAGGGCCACAATGGCTGACCAAAGTTTTACATAGAAATATATAAGAAATTTCTTTAAAAATATTCTTCTCAAGAATAACAAAGCCATAATTGATCATATTTATATGGAAGCATTCTTCGGTAGTGTAGATTCAAGTTTGTTCAAATCATGACCCCCAGGGGTAGGGCGGGGCCACAACGCCCACCAAAAATTTACATAGAAATATATAGGAAAATTCTTTAAAAATCTTCTTCTCAAGAGTATAAAAAGCCATAATTGATCATATTTATATTGAAGCATCCTCAGGTAGTGTAGATTCAAGTTCAAATCAGGACCCCCGGGGGTAGGGCGGGGCCACAATGGCCAACCAAAGTTTAACATAGTAATATATAGGAAAATTCTTTAAAAATTTTCTTCTCAAGAATAACAAAGCCATAATTGATCATATTTATATGGAGGCATCTGTTAATTTCGTGCAAAGTTAGATAACTCTTATTTGTGAATATGGAACTCTTCAGTCTGGGGAGTCAGTTTTGGACTTGTATTAAATGGAGGGAAGTTTACTGGTGTTTTTACTGGGTTGTGTGACATTAACAAGTGGTAGCAGAGCGTGGTTCCATGATACTGAGAGCGGATATTCCTTTATTGTGAAAAGGGCTAAAACTGTGAGTGAGTGATTTACAAGTGTTGAATTTGTTTCCTAAAGAAAAAAGAAGAAAAAAAAAATGGCGACGAAATCTAACCCTCCAAAATATAGCCAGTCGAAATCCTATGAGCTTTACAAACAGGAGCTGCTTGCATGGAAAGAAATTACAGAATTAGAAAAGAAAAAACAGGGAGTAGCAATTGCCCTAACATTACCAGAAGATGATGAATCAAAAATTCGAGAAAAAGTGTTTGATCAAATTAAATTGGATGACTTGAAGAAGGAGACAGGGCTTGAAACATTGATTAAATTTCTTGTTAAACATCTTGCAAAGGATGATTTGTCGGACAGTTTAACAAAGTTTGAAGATTTTGAAGATTACAGAAGAGTAGAAGGTCAGTCTATCATAGAATACATAAGTGTGTTTGATGCCAAATATAGGAAAATAGAGAAAAAGGAGATGAGATTGCCACCTGAAATATTGGCATTCAAGTTATTGCGTAGAGCTAACATCTCAAAGGAGGAGACAATGATTGTGCTAACAGGAATGAACTATAGTGAAAAAGAAACTTTATATGAACAAGCTAAATGTTCCCTGAAAAAATTCAAAGGTGAAGCATCTGTGGCCAGCTCTGCTCAATCAACAGGACCATGTATTGAATTAGAGCCCACATTCCTTGCCGAGAATGAGGAAGCCTTGTTAGCAGCTGGATATGTACGAAGCAATTCTTATCGCCCTGGATTTTCTGGAGGCAGACGTGGTGGACGTGATCGAGCTTATGATGGCGCAAAGTTGCAGGGATATCGTCAGCCGGAATACAACTCCTTCAAAACAACACCCAACCAAAAACAGGGAGGACTTAAGAAAGACATAAATCCTACTGGTAGTGATGGTAAACTGTTGACTTGTAAATCATGTGGTTCTTACAGACACATGATTACAGATTGTCCTCATAGCTGGGAAAACATGGCAAAGGTTAATATGTGTACCACAGAACATGCAGTGTTGTTTACTGGATTTCAACGAGAAGACATCTCTCGTTTGTGTGTGGATGCTCAGAACTGTGCAGTACTTGACAGTGGATGTAGTAGCACAGTTTGTGGTCAGCTGTGGTTCAACAACTATTTAGAGTCCTTAAGTGACAGTGATAAAAAGAAGATCGAGTGTAATGACAGTAAGAAGGTGTTTAAATTTGGAGGAGGAACTTGTTTAAAGTCAACAGGAGAGTTCAGTATTCCTGCTGTTCTAGCAGGCAAATCTGTAACCATTCAAACCGATGTTGTAGACTCTGACATACCCCTACTATTGTCCAAAGATTCCATGAAAAAGGCTAGTGTAAAAATGGACTTGGAGAACGATACAGCCACAATATTCGGAAAAGAAATAGCACTTAACTTGACAACAGCTGGTCATTATTGTGTCCCTATAGATAGGAATGAAACTGTAGCAGTAGCAGATGTGTGCAAGGTGGAGACAACGGATGGTGAAAAACTTTCTAAGGAAAAACTTCTTAAACTTCACAGACAGTTTGCTCATCCACCAGTGAAGAAGCTATTAGCTCTATTGAAAGATGCTAAAAATTGGAAGGAAGAATACCATGAGATATTGACAGATATTGAGCGAAAATGTGACATTTGCAAGTTATTTGCAAAAACTCCAGCACGACCAGTTGTAGCGTTGCCTTTAGCAATAGAGTTTAATGAAAAAGTGGCAATGGACTTGAAAAAGTGGAATGACAGATGGATTCTACACATCATTGATATGTGGTCAAGGTATACTGTATCTGTGTTCATCAGTAGAAAGAAACCAAGTGATGTAATCCACGCTTTGATGACACATTGGATAGGAGTATTTGGAGTAATGGGTGCTATATTTACTGACAATGGAGGAGAGTTCAGCTCAGAGGAAATGAGAGAAGTTATGTCCATTCTCAATGTCCGCACTTGTACAACGGCTGGAATGAGTCCTTTCCAGAATGGATTGTGTGAAAGGGTTCACGCAATTACTGATAGCATGTTAATCAAGCTTGAAGAGGAGTATGGGAAGAAAGACTGTCAGTCACTACTATGTTGGGCAAATATGGCTCGAAATTCCCTTCAGATGTGGAATGGATTCAGCAGTCATCAACTTGTTTTTGGAACCAATCCAAACCTTCCTAACATAATGACTGAGAAATTACCAGCACTTATGGGTACCACAACCAGTGAAGTATTTGCAAAGCATCTGAACGCCTTGCATTCAGCTAGAAAAGCTTACATCAAAACAGAAGCTGAGGAAAGAATACGACGTGCACTAAGAAGTAAAGTCAGAGCATCTGAGCAAGTTTTCAATAATGGAGACAATGTGTTTTATAAAAGAGAAGGAAAAGAAAGATGGTTAGGCCCAGGAAAAGTTGTGTTCCAAGACGGCAAAGTGGTTTTTATACGTCATGGCAGTGTATTTGTCCGTGTATCCCCAAACAGACTTTGTAAAATTGAGGACAGTTTTTCTAGAACAGAAACTGTAGAGCTAAAGAAAACAGGAAATGAAGAGCCAAAGAAATCTATTGAAAGTGAGCAATGCAGTAACAGAAAAGCAGCCGGCTCTAAAGAAAGTGAATATGAGTTGTCAGAAATCATAGTCAAGAAAGAATCTACCAGAAACAAAGATGGTATTTCAGAAAACGTGTATCTGAAACCTAATGATAAAATAGTGTACAAATTAGATTCTGAAGAACAATGGAGAAAAGCAACTGTTCTTGGGAGAGCAGGAAAATCTACAGGCACCAACAAAAACTGGTACAACATACAAGATGACGAAAGTGACGACAGAAAAAGTGTTGATCTTGGTCGCCTACCATGGAAAAATGTTGAAAACGGAGTAGATGAACAAATAACTGTTGACGAACAAGTGGTCAATATAAGTAATGTTGACGAGGGTGATATAAAAGAAAAGACTCTCATAAAGGCAGCTAAAGAGGAGGAGTTACAGAAGCTTCAAGATTTTAATGCATATAATGAGGTTCCAGACACAGGTCAATCAGCTATATCAACAAGGTGGGTCATCACTAAAAAGGAAGGCAAAGTAAAGGCAAGGCTCGTCGCAAGGGGATTTGAAGATAAAGACATTGTTCAACGAGATAGTCCCACTGCAAGCAAAGAGGCAATACGTATATTACTAACCATTGCAGCAAGTAAACAATGGATCATAAAGACCACAGACATAAAATCTGCTTTCTTACAAGGCAAAGAATTGCATCGTGATGTTTATCTCAAGCCACCTATTGAGAGTGGCTTTTCAGAAGGTATGCTATGGAAACTTAGACACTGCTTGTACGGATTGAAGGATGGAGCTAGACAGTTCTACCTGAGTGTAAAAGAGGACCTTCTTAAACTTGGATGTAAACAGTCCAGGTTGGATCCTGCCGTCTTCATGTTACAGACTCGAAAACTACATGGAATTATTTGTTGTCACGTAGACGATTTCTTGCATGCTGGGGATGACCAATTAGAAAGAGTTATGATGCATTTACGTCAAAGGTTCTTAGCAGGAAAAATAGAGGAGAAAACTTTCAACTACCTTGGTTTTCAAATAAATCAAGAAAAGGACAGAATCATGTTGGATCACACAGAATATGTCCAATCGCTTACAAGTATGACAATGGATCCTGACAGAGCTCTACAGAAACAGGATATTCTCACTCCTGAAGAACAAACTTTATTTAGAAAACTTGTTGGGCAGTTAAACTGGGTTGTACAAAGTTCTAGACCAGATATGTCTTTTGAAATGGTGGACCTTAGTACGAAACTGAAACAAGCCCACGTCAATGATTTACTTCATGCGATCAAAGTGATCAACCGATTGAAGGATATGAAATCCACAGTGTGTTTTCCAAAATTAAAGGACAATGACACAGATTGGAAAATAATGGTATTTACGGATGCCTCCCTCGGGAATCTCAATGATGGTGTGGGAAGTACAGGAGCTCATATAGTATGGCTAACAGACAACGGCGGAAACTGCTGCCCAATAACCTGGCAAAGCAATAAGATAAGACGAGTTGTACGTTCAACTATTGCCGCTGAAGCGTTAAGTCTACAGGAAGGATTGGAGTCAGCAGCGTTCCACAAAAGTATTCTAGAAGAAATCCTTGGACACGAATTAGTGGTGGAAGTGTTTACAGACAATAAAAGTGTTATTGAGTCGCTAAATTCCACTAAGCTTGTTGAGGATAAAAGACTTCGCATAGACATAGCGGCTATTAGTGAAACGCTAAATTGCAACAGAAATACTGCAGTGAAATGGTGTTCCGGGAAATATCAGTTAGCGGACTGTATGACAAAAAAGGGTGCATCCGGACTTCAACTGTTACAAATTATGCAGAACGGAAAATTCGATTGAGAGCCTTACTACACACTTTTTAAATTGCATTTTTCATTCTCATTTATTTTATTTTTAGTTCCATATCAATTGTCATCAAAAGAAGAAAAGTATAATTAATGTTAATTTCGTGCAAAGTTAGATAACTCTTATTTGTGAATATGGAACTCTTCAGTCTGGGGAGTCAGTTTTGGACTTGTATTAAATGGAGGGAAGTTTACTGGTGTTTTTACTGGGTTGTGTGACATTAACAGCATCTTCAGGTAATGTAGATTAAAGTTTGTTCAAATCATGACCCCCGGGTGTAGGGCGGGGCCACAATGGCCAACCGAAGTTTAACATAGTAATATATAGGAAAATTCTTTAAAAATTTTCTTCTCAAGAATAACAAAGCCATAATTGATCATATTTATATGGAGGCATCTTCAGGTAATGTAGATTAAAGTTTGTTCAAATCATGATCCCCGGGGGTAGAGTGGGGCCACAATGGCCGACCAAAGTTAAACATAGAAATATATAGGAAAATTCTTAAATAGTCTTCTTCTCAAGAATAACAAAGCCATAATTGATCATATTTATATGGAAGCATCCTAAGGTAGTGTAGATTTAAGTTTGTTCTAATCATGACCCCATAGGGGTAGGGCGGGGCCACAATGGCCGACCAAATTTTTACATAGAAATATATAGGAAATTTCTTGAAATATCTTCTCAAGAATAACAAAGCCATAATTGATCATATTCATATTTATATGGAAGCATTTTTAGGTAGTGTAGATTCAAGTTTGTTCAAATCATGACCCCATAGGGGTAGGGCGGGGCCACAATGGCCGACCAAAGTTTTACATAGACATATATAGGAAATTTCTTGAAAAAATCTTCTTCTCAAAAACAGCGAAGCCGTGATTTGTAATGGGACTACTTTTGAATTTAAATTTTTCAATAATTAACCAATTTCTACTTTTTCCTAGCTACAGTGCTCAGGTGAGCGATGTGGCCCATGGGCCTCTTGTTCCTTAAGCGGGGACACAAATTCTCTGAATTAGCTTGTTTTTTCTTTTCTCGGTTTGTATGCAGACACATTAAGCGATTGATTCAAAGCATTTACACACTAATATAATTTTAATTCTATAGAATACACTTCACAAAAAATTATAACTATATAACTACTGTAAATCACTTTTTATTCGCGAGAACTTTATTTTCGCGTAATTACGCGAGACAGTGTGCTCGCGAAAATTTAATTCTCGCATATAAAAGTATTCCTGAAGATTATATAGAGCAATAACCACAATTCGTGAAAATTTTGTCTCGCTTATCAAGAGTCAATGACTATCTCGCGAAAATAAAGTGTCGCGAAAATTAAGTGATCTTCAGTATCAGACTCCAGCCTCGTTAAACATTAAAGAATTCAGCAAATTATACAAGTTGATTACCAACCTTCCTTTCTTTGTATAAAATTTGCTATGGGGCTAGCTCACCTTTTTAGGTCATCTGAGTCACCCAGGTGACCAATTGCTTTCTGTTCTGTCCTTCATCGTGTGTCATGTGTCGTGCATTGTGTGTTAATATTTGAACATTTTCAGCTTCTTCACTGAAACCACTGAACCAATTTCAACCAAATTTGGTATACAGCATTTATTGGTAAAGGGGAACAAAAATTGTAAATTTTGTAGTCCCAAACCCCCTTGGACCTGCTGGGTGGGGCCAAAACCATTAAAATTAATGAAATCTTTAAAAATCTTTTTTACTCCTGGACATCAAGCAGTCAAAGTGTTGCATTGGTATGAATGTAATGAGCATTGAGTCCTCTACCAAAATTATGAAATGCATGGCCCCAGGATCAGGGGTTTGAGGGCTAGGGTGGGGCTATATAGATTATATAGTGAAAATGCATTATTTCTATGAAAATCTTCTTCTTTGCTCCTGGGTATCAAATAAACTAACTAAGTACATAGTTATAATGAACAAGAGTGCCTCTTTCACATTGTGAATTTTATGGCCTCAGGGTAAGGGGATCTTTGAAAATCTTCTTCTCTGCTCCTGGGTATGAAATAAACTAATCAAGTACATAGTTAGGTTGAATAAGGCTGCCATTTCCCAATTTATGAATTTCAGGGCCCCAGGGTCAGGGGTTCTGGTGTTAGGACAGGGCTATATTGATTATATAGTGAAAATACATTAAGGATATCCGATCCTCAGCCAGGAAGGATAACTCCAAAAATTAATATTTAATTTGAAATGCATCAAAATGAAGCTTGAAAATGAAATTTTTTCATGCAACAATTTCCATTTTATTCATCTTTACAAGATTCAAGGTCTTGGGATGTCTTAGAAAAAGTCTGATAAAAGTTGACATTTGTACCCTATAAAAGGAGAAAAAATTAATACAGTTTTAGAGAAATAAGATTTTCTTGAATCAAGCCTTAGATACCAATGCTTATCAGCATGATATGAAATGAGAAGTTATTTGTGGTGCCTTGCAATGATAGCAAACGCCTTTTACACTATGACGAAAATATAAGACGAAAAATACCAAATAAGTATAAAAATTATGACAATTTCTCTGAATGCCTGGATACCTATCTTTTTTAAGCCTAAAATATATTTGTTGATCAATTTGCAATTAGAAAATGCATTGCTGATATTCCAATTTGCTTTTCCCTGCAAAAATATTGGAGATTCGACAATTTTCCCTACATAATATGATTAACTTTAATCTTTAACTTTAAAGAAATATTCAGGATAAATTTACTTAACTTTGTGGATTTAGAGATACTTTTATGAGTATTTTTGATTACTTAACTACTAATTTTATAAACCTGAGGATCGGACTACCTTAATTCTTTGAAAATCTTCTTCTCTGCTCCTGGGTATTAAATAAAGTAAGTACATAGTTATGATGAGGAAGAGTGTTTTTTCCAAAATTATAAATTTTATGATCCCAGGGTCAGGGGTTCTGGTGTTAGGGTAGGGTTCTATTGATTTTATAGTGAAAATGCATTTATTTGTTTAAAATCTTCTTTTCTGCTCCTGGGTATTAAATAAACTAATTAAGTACAAAGTTATGACGCGTAAGAGTGCCTCTTTCAAAATTGTGAATTTTATGGCCTCAGAGTCAATTAATTCTTTGAAAGTCTTCTTCTCTGCTCCTGGGTAATATGTAAACTAACTTGGTATATAGTTATAATGAGCAAAAGTGCCTCTTCCAAATTTGTGAATGTCTTGTCCCCTATGTCAGGGGTTTTGCCATTTGGTGTAAAGGGGGGGGGGGGCTCTGTTGATTATGTAGTGAAAATACATTAATTTTTTTATCTTTTCCTTTGCTCCAGGGTATTATTCCAATGATCTTAGTATATATATTTATGATGAAAAAAGATGCATTTAGCAAAATGATTTAATTTCATGTCCCCTTGGTCAGGGGTATCAGGGGGGGGGGGGGTACATAGTCTGAAAATAGATTGATGCTTAGAAATCTACTCTATGGTATTAATCAACCATTTGTAATGAAATAAATTTGATGATAGAATTTCCAAAATTTTGAAGTAAGTGACCTGAGGGTGATTGGTTCCTTTAAAGGTGCTTACTGGTTATAATGAGGAAGTGCATTAATTTTTCTCTTTGTTACTCTGATCTACCTCTGGGTATTAAGTAACTAGAGTAAGAATGCAAAGTGTAAAATTATGATAAGCAATGGTGCCACTTTCAAAATTGTGAATTTCACAGCCTTTGGTTTTAAACACAAACCAAATTCAATTGTTCAAAAGTTGTTACATGATACTCAGGTGTCCTATAAGGCCCGTGGGCCTCTTGTCTAAAAAATTAACTTGATAATGAATAAGACTCTAATTTATATTTCTTTAGAAAAAATTATGTGGTCCAAGTTTGAGTTTAGCAAGTAACTTTTTCAATTCAGTATCTAATATTCATTATGGTAAAATTGCTTATATACGTGTGGGGGAAATTACCACTACTTAGGAGGAAAGCTTAGAACCGCGTTAAATACCCACCGCATATGGTCAGTTCTGAAATCATTCTAAATTACTTATATATTATTAGACTGGTTTGAACCAGTGGTATATTAATCATGGAAGTAAACACGCATGATAAAATAAATACATCACAAACAGCAATGAAAATATAACTGTTCCATTTTTTAGCTCTTTTGAGCCAATTGCAAAGGCTCCAAGAGCTAATGCTATGGCCATTTGTGCGGTGTGTGTAAACAGTTTAGAATATAGGCCATAACTCAAGAACCCCTTTGCCAATCATTGCCAACTTTGTCACAGGGTATCCTTGGCCAAAGGGCTACCATTTATACTAAAACTAGGGTTGAGACCCTTAAACAAGGGGAGATAATCAGGAAAATAAAACCAAAAGTACTGGTTGCTAAAAAATCTTCTCCTCTAGTAACACTAGGCAAATTTTCACCAAACTTGCATACAAGGATCAGGATAGTTTAAAGATTAAAATTTGCATGGAGAATTACCCTGGGGCAAAGGGCGTGGTCTCAAGGTCACTTCAAAGTTTACCAAAAATTTTACTTTATAAAAACATTGATATTTTGCTTACTATTAAGACTAGGATCATCAAATTCTGTAAGTTGATGCATCTTAGGGCCAGTACACATGGTAAGGCTTGCCTTATAAGTCATGGAATTTAAGTTCTAGTCTTACAGTGTGTACACCCTTAATACACGCTTTTTCAAGTCTTACAAGTCTGACTTAGGAAAAAAACTCTGCTCTATTTCTTAATACAAGACTTAGATGACATTTATTTCTTAACCAATGAAAACCATTTACCCGAAGTTAACTCAGGTGACCGATTGCTATTTGTTTTCATCCGTCGTCGTGCGGTGTGCGTTGTGTGTTAATATTTGAACATTTTAAGCTTCTTCTCTGCAACCAATTTCCACCAAATTTGGCATAAAGCATCAATGAGTGAAGGGGAAAAAAAAGGTTGAATTTCATGTTCCCCTCCCCCCTGGGGCCTGAGGGGTGGGGCAAAAACCATCAAAATTAATGAAATCTTTAAAAATCGTCTTCTTTACTCCTGGACATCAAGCAGTCAAACTGTTAGCATGAATATAATGACCTTTGAGTCCTCTACAAAAATTGTGATATTCATGGCCCCAGGGTCAGGGGTTCTGGTGCTAGACTGCTAAATAGATTATATAGTGAAAATGCAGAAATTCTTTCAAAATCTTCTCTCTTAACTCTTGGGTATTAAACAAACTAACTAAGTACATAGTAATGATGAAAAAAGCAAGATTGCCTCTTCCAAAATTGTGAAATTCTCGACCCCAGGGTCAGGGGTTCTGGTGCTAGGGTGGGACTCGATTGATTATATAGTGAAAATGCAGAAATTATTTGAAAATCTTCTTCTCTGCTCCTGGGTATTTAAACAAACTTGTGACACGATAGCGGTTTTTTCTTTGAAGTTTACTGTTCTGAATTAGCAATACAGAACAGGACTATGGTGGGCGGAGCTACTTTCTGTTCTGTATGAGCCCTGTATACCGTATTGCATTTGCCAACTATTCTGTATCTAAAATACAGCACGGTCTAAAAATAAATCTGATTCAATTTAGCAAAAGCACGTACAAATAGTAAATGCTGATGTTTTCCTATTATAAATTTTGGTGATGACAAAAGAAGCAAATTTACAGGCACAATTTACAAATAAATTGATTTTTGGGGGATGGGGGTGGGAAGGGTTAAAAATTCACAGGTACTTTGGTCTTGGTCTATAATTATACATGTACCTTATCGATATGTAAAACAATTTTTTTTTCTTACCAATAAGGTACATTCATGTACATATTAGCAAAGGCACTTGCTAATCCCTGCCACTTTGCAATACCAAAAGCCAAATGGTATTTCTAGCCACTTGGCTAAACAAACGCATTGGTAACTCAAAAAGCTTATACAAATGCCACTTGGTTTCAAGTCAACTGTGTAACTCAAGGTTTTGCCAATGACAAATTCCAGTATTTCCTGTACTTATACTATTTACACTTGTCAGTCTTAAACTTGTCCTCGTTGTCAGAATATCGGACAATAATGATATGCATTGGCCATTTGTCTAATTAAAAAATCCTTATATTAATAAATATTAGTGGCTTTCCCTGCAAAATATGTTTCTGATAATTGCCAAGCATAATTTGCTCGTCTTAACCAAACTATTGTTTTTAGCTCACCTGAGCTGAAGGCTCAAGTGAGCTTTTCTGATCACATTTTGTCCGTCGTCCGTCTGTAAACTTTTCACATTTTCCACTTCTTCTCAAGAATCACTGGGCCAATTTTAACCAAACTTGGTACAATGCATCTTTGGGTGAGGGAGAATTTAAATTGTTAAAATGAAGGGCAAGGTCCTCTCACAGCTAGGGGGGGGGGGGG
>PRKT01001970.1:10760-37307 GCA_003671525.1 Saccostrea glomerata | reverse complement strand
TTTGGGTTGGGGTGCGGGTTGGGTTAAAACAAAGAGTTGCATGTTAGTTCCTTCAAAAGATATGATTAAAAAACGGTACATATATAGCCAACACAGTCCAAGACTGCGGGAATTTAATATCAAATTAAACCTCGCGTGATACATAATATATTGTACCGTGCCCGAGAAGACTTGTTTTTAATAAAGACGCTGTTCAAAGTTTAAATGGGTTTATTGTGAGATTAAATTAAATTAATAAATAATAAAATTACATCCTTGAAAACTCTTGGTTGGTAAATTGAATTATCCAATTTAATTGATACTCTAGCGCAGCTTACGTTTTTTGTAAAACGGGTTATAAATAAAAAGGGGGGGGGGGGATATCGACTGGCACCCAACTTACAGGTAAAACGTTATATATAGATAAACTTTAATGTCTGTAACTTTTTAAATAAGTGTTTGGTGTCTGTATAACTGTTTCCCAAACTTACATTCTGCTTCTACTGTTTGCTCTCTCTCTCTGTCTATCTTCTCTCTCTATCTATCAGACTATCTAACCCTCTGACTCCGTAACGCCTGCTTATATACTCTCTTGTGTCACCAATGTAAATAATGACGTAGTGCGCAAGTTGACGTCACCTAGTTTGGTGACTTTACCAAAACCCCATAACCGGAAGTTTCTAGTTACCAATGTTTACACAGTGTATGGAGAAGTAATTTTAGGGAAAATATGCATTTACATGGGATGCCAGCGATGTTTAACAACAAAATTAAATATAAATAGAACCCAGTTGTCGTATACAGGTATGATCTGTTTACAGAATTGAGATAGCGCTATTTTAATGAGGTTTTCATAATCACCAAATCACCAGCAGAAGGATAAAACATACGCTCAACTAGGACCTGAGGTCCCCCGCAAATAGTTCGTCATTTTGCGTAGTAATAAAACATTCTAGGAACTCTTCAGGCATTAAAGGCACAAAATTAAATTCATCGATATCAATACGGAGACCTCAGGTCACCTTATATTAATTGAAATTTATATGATAGACAATGTTCTTTGTCTTACTCCAAAATAATCATATTTATAACTTTATAAAGATGAACTTTCTAATATATATATTAACAGAAACGTGAAAGTAATTAAGGGTGACCAGAAGTAACCTCATACTTAATATTGTACATCAGATTACGCAAGATGGCGCTCGAGGTGTGATGACACGGTAGCTCGGTGAGGGCAGTTTTTGGCAATTTAATGACTTATTAATTGCATATACATGTACTTCTGAAATTTTTACATGAAATAAGTCAGCAGAATCACCTTAATATTACTAATGAAAATTTAATGTGATACAAGCTCGGGCAGGATTTTTTTCTGTGGATTGAAATATTTACGTCTCAACAATCGTGAGTACTCTTCATTGTTATTGTGAACCGGTTCTTGATATACTGCGTTAAAAAACTGTAGTGTAATGCCACCAAAAAGGCAAGTAAAAAACACTGGGGATAAAAGTGATAGCATCGAAAAAATGCTGGGCAACCCCAGGAAACTCAATCGGGCGAAGAATGGGGTCTTATTAAAAAAGATCTACAAGAGATTAAAGATCAGCTCAAAAGCACAATAAAAACAGACGATATTAAACTGCTAATTACAAGCATTGTGAAAGAATTTTTCGAGGAGTTTAAGAAAGAAACTGAAAAGAAAGATCTATTATATAAGCAAAAAATTAAAAAGCTGACCGAAAGCGTGGATAAACTGACACTTGATAATGAAACACTCCGAGAAAAAATATGCGAAAACAACACAAAAAAAACTCGTGACCTAGAAACCAGAGTCCAACAAGCAGAAGAACTTGCCTCTTTTGCAACAGTCAAGGCGAACTACAACGAACAATATAGTCGCAAAAACAATGTGAAAATATTTGGGGTGCAAGAACAAAAAGGTGAAGATATTTTGCAGGTTGCAAAAGAAATACTGAAATCAAAGGGAGATGTAGATATAGATGATAATGACATTATTGCGATTCATCGCATACCCGAAAAACCAAAGGCCCCAAGACCTATCCTAATAAAATTTAAAAATGCAGACAAAAAAGCTAAAGTTATGCGAAAAAGGTCAAAAGTCAAAGAGTCGGAGGGCAATGTGAGGTTAGGAGATGACGTGACAAAGGAAAACAGCGAACTCATTGCAAAACTAATGGAATACACGGAGATTAAATCAGCCTGGTACTTCAATTGCTTTGTGTATGCAAGTGTGGGTGAAAAACGAATGAAATTTGACATTCTGGACGATATGGACTACAAATTAAAAAACCGGAATTCTAAGGACTAACCGCTATGGGCTCCGCATTTATAACGCCCTTCCTACTTCCGATTTTGACCGTATAAAGAAGAGCAGAAGGATAAAACGTACGCTGAACTAGGACCTTAGGTCCCCCGCGCAGTTCACGTCTATCGGGTCTGTTTACTCCGCTACAAAATGTAGTGCATTGCATACGTAAAGTGAAAATAGAATAAATCGTAATACTGTGAAGCCTTTTCAGTGTAAAAAAAAACCAGAAAATTTATTTTTGTCAAGGGAATAACCATCTGTGATTGGTATTAGAAAACAAAGAGGGGGAGGGGGGTTGCTGAGCAATATTAACTGCAATATTATAAGATATATGATATATTAGAGTTCAAGATTTATGGATTATGTTGGGTCACCTGTGGTCTCCCCTATGATTTTATTATTCCATGTAAGGTTATAGTATCTATATAACACAGTGCCGAACCTCTGATCTCCTTTCTAATAGTAAGCGATCAGAGTAAACGACGTACGTCCAGTCTCTGAATTCGCAGATCTCTAACAAGGGGGGGGGGGGTTGGGGTTGAAGATTTTGCCCCCTACCACCCCTTTTTCATTTCGCTCGGACTTTTCACCAATCCTTTAACATAATGGAATAACTATTTGTTAATAAATTATTTAATGTCTCTTTTGTCTTCGTTATGAGGTCATGCTTAAATAGGCAACCTCATCACTTTAACACTCTTTGCCGGAAATCCCTGATGTTTATTTATCTTACATTTAGAATATGTACACCCTGTACTACAAAGTTTGGGGCTGCATGGAGTTCTCCTCCCCTTCCCTGGAATTAACACATCAAATTCATAAACCCATCAAAACTACATTAAAAAAAGGAAATAAAATTTAACTTTGGGATACATATACTGCATTTGAAGACAAGCAAGTTGACTAATCCTCCAAATTCCATTGCATACATGTACATTTAGAGAATTCGGAGAAATTGTGTACTTTTTCCTCGGTCAAAAAAATTAGGGTGGCAATTCCTTGTTTGGGAAGATCTGAAAAATAATTCTACACATACCACGATTTTAAATTATTGCCTACTTACAACTTTCAATAACATCGTAATAATGTACAACATAAGATTACCTTTGTCTTATTCATATACTACAATTTGTGAAGTATGAAATCCTTATTGATGGACAATATAAGACTTCCGCTTGTTTCAATAATCTTTATGCAAATACCAGAGGTAATAAAAAGTTGATAAGACCAGAGGTCACTTTATATCGTAGATCTTTAGGGCGACCATAGGTCATCTTATATTGTACATCAAAAGGGAGACTAGATGTCATCTTCTGTTCTACATCATATGGGGGACCAGAGGCCACCTTATTTTGTACATCAGTAGAGGGACCAGAGGTAACCTTATATTGTATATCAGTAGGGTGCCATAGGATACCTTATATTGTAAATCAGTAGGGGGACCAGGGATCACCTTATATTGTACATAACTTGGGAGACCAGAGGTCACCTATAATTGAATAACAGTAGGGGCACCAGAGGAAACCTTATAATGCACTTTACATAAGAAGGGGGAACAAAACTTAGCTTATACTCTAAATCAGTAGGGAGACCAGTTAACATCTTACTTAGTATTTGTACATCAGTAGGGGGCCCAGAAGACACCTTATATTGTTCATCAGTAGGGGACATCAGTAGGGGGACCAGAGGTCACCTTATATTGTACATCAGTAGGGAACCTGTGGTCACCTTATATTGAACATCAGTAGGGGACCAGAGGACACTTAATATTACACTTTACATCAATAGGGGGACCAGAGGTAACCCTGTATTGTACATCAGTAGGGGGACCAGAGGTCACCTTATATAGTACATCAGTAGGGGGGCCTGTTGTCACCTTATATTGAACATCAGTAGGGGACCAGAAGACACCTAATATTACACTTTAGATCAATAGGGGGGCCAGAGGGCACCTTATATTGTACATTAGTAGGTGGCATCAGTAGGGGACCCAGAGGACACCTTATATTTAACATCAGTAGGGGACATCAGTAGGGGGACCAGAGGTCACCTTATATTGTACATCAGTAGGGGACCTGTGGTCACCTTATATTGAACATCGGTAGGGGACCAGGGGACACTTAATATTACACTTTACATCAACAGGGGGACCAGAGGTAACCCTGTATTGTATATCAGTAGGGGGACCAGAGGTCACCTTATATTGTACATCAGTAGGGGGACTAGAGGACACATTATAATGTACATCAGTAGGGGGACCAGAGGGCACCTTATATTGTACATCAGTAGGGGGACCAGAGGACATCTTATATTGTATATCAGCAGGGGGACCAGGGGTCACCTTATATTGTACAACAGTAAGGGGACCAGGGGTCGCTTATATTGTACAACAGTAGGGGGGCCAGGGGTTACCTTATATTGTACAACATTAGGGGGACGAAAGGCCACATTATATCGTACATCAGTAAGAGATAACAGTAAGGGGACCAGAGGTAACCTTATATTGTACATCAGTAGGGGGACAGAGCCTTCAGTTCAGTTTTAACGTTCGTTACTAGGTGAACCAGAGGTAAACTAATATTGTACATCAATAAGTTGACCAAAAGTCACATTGACGTTAATGAGTAAAGAAGATTTTTAAAGATTTCATCAATTGTAGTAATTTCGCCCAAACTTGCTTGCCTTAAGGGGTGGAGGGCAGGGACCATGAATTAAAATCTTCCCTTCACCCATAGATGCTTTATGCCAAAATTGGTTGTAAATGGTTGAGGGATTACAGTGAAAAGCTGAAAATGTTCGAATGTTAACGCACAATGCACAGCGCACGACGCCAGAAAAAAAAACTGATAGCAATAAGTCACATGCGTTGATTCAGGTGACCAAATAAGGAGTCCTTTGGTCTCAATATTTATGTAAAATATTAGGTGTCTTCTGGTCTCCCTGTTGACTTACAATATAATATCATAAGATGACCTCTGGTCTTCTTATTGATGTAAAATATAAAGAGTTTTCCGGTTTCTTCATTGTCGTTCAAAATAGTAGTGTTATCATTAGTTTTAATAATGTACAATATAATGTGACCTCTTGTCCCCCTACTGATGTACAAATTACGAGGGCTGCAATAAATAATGTCCTGTATGACATACAATACTAAGCTTGAAGTTTTCGCATTATTGCATCTTTAATGAATTTATAACAATTGATGTGACTACTTTTCATTACATAGTTTCATTGTGAGAAGCTGGAAAACAAGGGTATTCTAGACACTGCATTAAAAATGAATTGTAAAGAATCAGTAAACTAAAGTAAAATTAAACCGTCCATTAAAGGTGCTGTAAAACTTGTTAAGAATCCCAAAGAAATACTCGCTGAAATATGTAAAAATTTACTGCAATCAATGTTTGTTTTATAGACAATCGAGCAGGTGGATTTCACTGATAAAATATATATAATGGACATCAAAAATGGATATCGTACTTGCAAACAAAAATTAAACAAATAATGTACTGTTTGCCAAATTTCAACACATAATCACTGATGGTGTATGATTGACTATACGACACATAGCAAAGAACGGAGGCGTACAAGGCGAGGACAATCCCCCGCTCTGAAAAAAGATATTTCTCAATTCGAAAAGTAGTATTTTTTCAAAATTTTATGGTTTATATCATCTTTTACATATCAAATTCTGTATTTCATTGTTTTAATAATTTATAAATAATTTATTTTTCATTCATGTTTTTTGACATTTGAAAAAAGAAAAGAAAAAGAAAAAGCTTCATGTATGATTCGAACTCTCTTCATATCTCAGGTTTAGTCCTAGACCAACCGCTTTAACCACTACGCTACGAAGTATATGCACTATTGACGTCTTTCAGTGTGATTTAAATGGACGGGTTTGTTGAAGCGGAAATTTTTTCAGAAAAGTTCGATTTTCATATAGAATGGGTTCAGATACCATTTTTGGATAAATGAAATAGATTTCACATTTACATTTCCATCATTTAAGCGTTCACGAAGAATGGAGACTTGACCCATTCATGTTCAAAATTCGTTTTTTATAGCTCTATTAAACCCATTTTCCACTAAATATGCTTAACTGTCAACTTTGAAATAAATATTATCAAATGATAAGTCGTTAAGAAAAATAAAATAATAGATTATTTTTGAAGATGACATTACTGAGAACATGATTGTAGAAAAATATATCTTTTTTGTGGATTTTGAAAATTGAAAAACATTTTGTCTCAGAGCGGGGGATTGTACACGCCTTATACGCCCTCTTTCAAAATAGACATCATTTCGGGAGTAGTTCACACTGTTTTAAAAACGCTTGACAGAAAAAAAGCTTAGTACTCAAAAGTAACCCTTTAAAAAATGAGTGAAAACGACTGCGTATAAGAATATATGAACAATTATTAAAAATATCAGTAATTGTAGTTTTCCACGTTTATTTGAATTTCAAACAGATAATGAAATTTGAATCTATTGCTTAAAACCCTCAAAACAAAATTTACAATAAGATGTACTTGACAAAAACAGCAAAGGTCTGAGAAGAGCAGAGAATTGCAAGAGCATAAAGATAGATTTATAGGCAATTTTTCTTAAATATTAGTGGTCTTATTGTTTAAATTCGTATTCGGGGATGCAGTTTAATTTCTGGGGGAATCTAGAAAGCAATTTTTTGGCAAAAAAATCAAAAGGTTAATGAACATAAGGAATCCACAACATTATATTTTTTTCATGACAGCGTCCAAACCCGAAAGCCCTGGGGCTCGTTTCTCAAAAAGGCCTACGACCAGTCGTAAGCTTAGTCCGGACTAAATCAGTGACTAAACCCGAGAATCGGACTAAGTGGCGTTTCACAAAAAGGCGGAGACTTAGTCGAGACTAAATTTGGGTTTAAATCTAGGCCTGCTCGTGAGTAGGCGTAAGTGCTTAGTCTGTACACACATTGGAAAAAAAGGCATGTGTTTTAATCATAAAGAGTTAAAAGAATGACAATTTTATACGTTAACAATATAATACCCATTCATATACATGTACATAATTATATGATATGCCAAAAATCGTGAAAATTATTGTACAGCATACTGTATTATGAAGGAAATTAGAAAGGTAGTTAACATCCAGCGGGGTTGCAGACAAATATATTCATTATATGAGCGAAAATATTAGCAATCCAAATTAGATAAGACAGAAATATTAAAGGAATAACTGTGAACAATGTTGAAAAAAAATTCTCAATTAGCTGATGGCACTTCTCTTATTCTTGATGGTAGTAAAGAATCAATTACGGAAACATTAAATACACTAAAGAGTTTTTCAGAAATGTCTGGGTTACACATTAATTATGCCAAAACTCATATAGTATTGATGGGCTCCAAAAAGTTTAGCAATGAAATACTACTGCCAAATTATAATCTTAACTGGGGAACTACTAGATTTAATCTTTTAGGAAAACATTTTAATGTGGAATTGGATAATTTACTACATTTAAATTATGATCCCAAGCTAGTACGTGTACAGATTAGATTAATACTTAAACAATTGGAGAAAAGGTACCTAACTCCAATTGGGAAAATTACAGTCATTAAGACATTAGTTTTACCTTTAATAAATCTTATTTTAATGTCAATACCAAATCTCACCGAATGATACTGCAATGAAGAAGAAAAAAATATTCTTCTCATTTCTATCGAATAATTCAATTCATAGGTTTAAAAAAGAAGTTATTGTTAAAAATTAGGAAGATGGGGGATTGAAAATGTAAAGTTAAAGGCTTTTATATCTTCTATGAAATTATTTTGGATAAGACAACTCATTTTTACAAATAGGGGTATGGGACATCTCATCCCAAATTTTAACTTGGACACATTTATTAACTGTGGAATTGATTACGTCACAAACTTTCTGAAAACTTTGAAAAATAAATTTTGAACAGACGTTTTCAAATCCTGAATAACACTACAAAATCATGATAATATAGCGTCTGTGGTTGCTGGTGACTCACCTTTATTTTAAAACCCATTGCTTCGTATAGAGGGGGAAACCTTTTTATAATAAACAAATGTTTGACAGTAACATTAGACGAGTTAATGATATCAAAAATGAAGATGGTTCTTTTTCAAGTTTTGAATCTTTTTGTTATATTTATCCCATGATTAAGATCAATTTTTTGGAATATACGAGGGGTTATCAAAAAGTTCGTGGACTAGCGTCATAAAATTAACACCGCTTTAGGCATACCAATGAATTTTAAAGTATATAGTTAGCATCATCTTTTCCATCTAAAGAAGGGGGGAGGGGTTTCCGTTTCCAACATTCTATTAAGTTTTTTCCCTGAAAACTGGTAATACCAGTTATCTTAAATATTGAGAAAAGAACATCAAAACATAAAAATTGAGGGTGAATGTGATGTGAATTTTTAGATATTACTAAAATAAAAAGTGCCAATTTTATGTTAAAATTGGCTAGTTTTTTCCTAGACTTTCAGAGTATATTTACTATATTTGTCACAATTCGTTAAAAAATCACAAGAAATAATTTATTAGTATTTATACATGTAACTGCCTGAATAGCCAATAAAAGGCAAAAAGCGCTTACAATTTTTAACAAGAGGCCCATGGGCCACATCGCTCACCTGCGTAACTTGGGTGATGCAGTTCTTTACCAGATTCCCCCTCTTACTTTACCTATCATGCCCCACTACCCCTTCCCTTTTATGATTTTAAAACTTTAGAATCTACACTACTCAAGGATGCTTCCATATAAGTTTCAGTTTTCCTGGCCCAGTGGTTCTTGAGAAGAAGATTTTTTAAAGATTTGTTCTATGTAAAACTTGGATTCCCTATTGTGGCCCCGCCCTCCCCCCGGGGCTTATGATTTTAACAATTTAATATCTACACTACCCAAGGATGCTTCCACATAAGTTTCAGCTTTCCTGACCCAGTGGTTCTTGAGAAGAAGATTTTTAAAGATTTGTTGTATATATTTTTATGTAAAACTTGGATTCCCTATTGTGGCCCCGCCCTACTCCCGGGGGTCATGATTTTAACAATTTAATATTTACACTACCCAAGGATGCTTCCACATAAGTTTTAGATTTCCTGGCTTAGTGGTTCTTGAGAAGAAGATATTTTAGTGACCCCACCCTATTTTTGTCTTTTCTTGATTATCTCCCCTTGTTAGTAGACTTGGCCCTTCATTTTAAAAATTTGAATTTCCCTTTATCCAAGGATGCTTTGTACCAAGTTTAGTTAAAATTGGCCCATTGGTTCTTGAGAAGAAGTCGAAAATGTGAAAAGTTTACAGACGGACGGACGACGGACAAAATGTGATCTAAAGGTGAGCTAAAAATGTTTATTCTAGTCTCGTGAATCTTGATTTTTTATTGGATATATATTTACTCACTCCATTCTCTTCATGCTGTTTAGAAATCTTCACTCGACATGTAATTGTTATGAAATGATGTCCTTTAAACCGGAATCCATACATCTTTGCATAAATAATGGTGTTGTTTTCCCTGATGAACTTTTCTAAGAGCGTACCTTGTGGCGCACATGCTCTGTAAATAGAAACAAAAGCTATAACTTGAAAAGTTGAATGTATTATATAACTAATGTGAAAATTCTTGTTAGAAGTATAATAAGTCTAAAAATATAATTCAGGGTTACTACATTAAAATAAAAGGTTTCATAAGATCTAATCCATTTTAGGTTATAAACATTTTCCTTTTTCATGGATAAGATCAATATAAGATTACGTTTAGAATTTTGTTTCTGTGGCCTTCAACTCGACATTTAGATATATCGACGACGTATTGTCAATTGATAATGATAATTTCCATTCCTACGTCGATACGATATATCCTGGTGAGCTTGAGATAAAAGATACCACAGAGTCCGACACTTCTGCTTCAAATTTGGATATTTTACTTGAAAAAGACTCTAATGGTAATCTAACAACCAAGCTATATGAAAAACGTGATGACTTTAACTTCCCTTACTTATGCAGCAATATACCTTCATCACCTGCATACGGAGTATATATATCTCAGTTGATTCGATACGCAAGATCATGCGCTAGGTATGAACAATTTCTTAAACGAGGAAAATTATTGACAAGCAAGTTGATGAAACAAGAGTATCAGCAGTCTCGTTTAAAGTCATCGTTTCGTAAGTTCTATGGTCGATACAATGACCTTGTCAGCAAATACAATTTATCATTGAGTCAAATGCTGACTGAAGTTTTTCATACCACTTGTTAGTCCATTATTTATACAATGAATTGACGACGGATTTTTCCGTTATTTCCTGATCATGACAACGAGCACACGGCGGGTGTGACCGGTCGGCAGGGGATGCTCACTCCTCCATGGCACCTGATCCCACCTCTGTTGTTTCGGAGGTCCGTGTTTGCTCTGCTCTGATTTTGTATATTGTTTAATGGACTTTGAGATTGAATACTGTTCGTTATCTCCATATCCTTCTTTCAATGAAGATAACATTACCATCCTATGGTTGTAAGTGCAGTAAGAAATTAAAATTTATAAACAAGATAAGAAATTTAAATTTTTTTTCTACTATTCAACCATAGTGCATTGTAGTTGTGAACTATATGTCACCAAGTGCAAGTATTTCGCCAGATGTTTGTGATAAATGAGGGTTTTTTAAAAAAATTTTCTATTAATAATATATCGCTATAGTGTTGCTTAAACCTTTTTCCGCATGCGAAATTTTGCAAGCAAGTACTTTCTGCTTTAGAAAATGCAAACAGTAGTATTATATTCAGTATATTATTCCCAGAAGGCGTTCCAAAAAACCCCCAGAAATGTTTAGATTCTTCGCAAAACGAAACACAATTGTCACTTGGTTAAGTGGGTGGGTAGGTGAAAATCATGTCTCTACCGGGCCACTGGCTTCCTGTGCCAGGACTGTAACCACTGAGCGATTACAATATACATTGACTGACTTTTGCACAGCTGTGAACCTTGAGATAAATTCTCCTTCTTTGACGAATTCTTCTTCTAATTTTATTTTGCTCTTACATTGTAAAATTTTATTCTTTTGTTAACAGGTTAAAACTCAACAAGCTAATTCAGAGAATTTGTGTCCCCCGCTTAAGGAAAAAGTAAAACATGCGCAGTTCAGGGGAAGGGGGGGGGGGGGGGGTTCGGATTCCATCTCACTGAATTTGTACAATTATAATACAGTAATATGTATACATGTATGTATACTGAAGCAAATAAAATATACCATTATGGATATAAAGATTTAATTGCTTATTCTTTATTATATGTACAGAAGTTATTTTTATATAGAATATTTATCTCACTGTAATGATGATTTTATGAGTTTGTACAAGCCAGGCCTCGTAAATTTTTTCATTTCGCGTGCTGAATACTATGATTTAGTAAAAAAAAAAAAAGAGTATTTCTAAAAAAAAAAAGTGGTCCGTCACGGACTTGAACTCGGGACCTCTCACGTGGGAAGCGAGAAACATACCACTAGACCACAGAATCGCGTTACATGGAGTCAAGTATATGCAGAAGTAAAGTCACAAACATGTATATATTCATGTTCGGTATTGTCAAAATTTTACACAATCCATCGTGTTTGATTTATTTAGCCTTTATTAAACAGTTCTAATAGATGTAATAAGAACATAAAGTCCGCCGAGAACCTGTTTTATAGGCAATGTCTCTCCTCATGCCCCTGTGTTAAAAATAGCGACATGTAATCATGGTAATCCGACTTAACTCAATATGAGTTAAGTCCCGTTATGGAGACAAATAGAGATAAAAAGTTCAGGGGAGATAACTCTCACTAAAATGCACTGACTTCATTTAGTCATATCCATTACGCATGTGCATTTGCTCTTCCTTTCCATCTTCCGTCATCCATTGAAGCTCAGCATCGAGTTTAGTCTCAACAATATTCATCTTCATCTTGTGTTCCTTTGACCATCCAACGTCGGAAATATGAACATAATCAGGGCAAATAGATCCTGGACTAAGGACCCATCCATATTACCCGATGTGTGAATATTATCATAGCATATCTAAAGTATCAACATCCCCAACGACGATATTAACCACGTGTGCAGCAACCACCGCAGTAGATGAACTCTTGTTTGAGAACATGACCTCAGTGTATTAATACATTGGCGAAATCGAAACCAACTTTTCGTTGTTATTAAAACCAACGTTTACAAATGGTGCCCACATACATTGGACATTACCAATAGCCACCATGCAGTGATCACGTGCCTCTTAGATCCGCCACGACATAGATCGGTGTCACATATCATCGGGTTCGGACTGCAAAATATTCCATCCATCATGGATTCCGTGTAAACATCATGTGTCGGTAAAATTGTTTTAATTTTTAAGTGCAGCGAGGAACTTGGCTGTGAATCAACCTTAAGAAAGACATTTTCTGCGAATTCAACCATAGTGGCATTTATCACTTTGTTAATTTAATTGTTATATATTTACTTGCCATTTAATTGAATTATTTTGGGCATCAATCAGATGATCTCTCGACAGTCTTGTTGTAACACTTGTGCTTGTCTTGATATATGCTATTTATTCAATGTTAATTTATTTATTTTTGCATTGACATCACATCGATCATCACCACCATTGTATGTGCCTCCATGTTGTACACTGGTTGAGAAATATCTTTGAAGAAAGAGTCACAGATCTGACAGGGAGTGTGAGAGTTGAGGGTAAGCTATGACTGATTGAGAAGGGAACCATCTACAGATCACTTTCATATACCATAGATTTGGTAAGATTGTGTTTAGTGAAGTTTGTGTATATTGTGATGTCTATTTGTGTTGTAAATAGAATTTCATTTGGAAACTAGGTATTGAAATGTTTATAGTGAAAAGTAAAGTATTTTATGATGATGTAATTGCATAATATAATGCATGAAATGTTATTTTACGATCCTTAAAAGTTACGAGGAAAATGGAATGATTTCCTTGAGCAAAATATTCAGTGTCCAACGTTTGTAAGCGCATGCTCCTTGGGTGTTCAAAGACATGTCATACTTTAGGAAAAATTTTCATATATATAAACTCCATTGGATTGTCAGTCAGTAGGTAACAAAAATAAATAAATAACTAAATAGATAAAATAAGAAATAAATAAAATAAAATTTATGAATTAATAATAATAAAAAATAATAAATAAATAGTGTGGGAATTTGGAAACTACAACATTTCAACAATCGATCTTGTCAGGAAATAGGAATTCCAATAAACGCAGATTAAGATTGAAAGCCCAACCACTTATTTAAAATAAAATAAATAAATAAATTCCAAGGATTCCTTAGAGTCTTAGAAACTACCTAAACATTTCAACAAAATTGTCAGGAAATAAAAAATTCCAATTAAATCAGTTTAAAATTGTAGGCCACACATCGTATTATAATAACATAAAATAGATAAACGAATAAATAAGTTTCAAGGATTCCTTAGTGTGTTAGAAACTACATGTACCTAAACACTAACAAACTTGTCAGGAAATAGAAATTTCAATTAATCCAGTTTTCAACCCCTCTATAGATTACCGATAATTGATATACATACAAATGGAAACAAATAGGGAGGATTTAGATGCAGGGGATTGACGCACGCTCTGTAATGGGATAAAGGGATCGTATGGCATTGTTTACAAAACTTCTCTATTTTGTCATTGTTCAGATGTCACAATACATTTAAATATTTTTCTAAATAGTAAATTACAACTGCAGATAGACAACAATAATCATATATTATAATACATTTAACCAGGACTGGAGCAAAAATAAATTCAGGAAATAAAAAATTCCAATTAAATCAGTTTAAAATTGTAGGCCACACATTGTATTTAACATAAAATAGATAAACGAATAAATAAGTTTCAAGGATTCCTTAGTGTGCTTGAAACTACACGTACCTAAACACTAACAAACTTGTCAGGAAATAGAAATTTCAATAAATTCAGGTTAAAATTGAAGGCCCAACCACTAATTTAACATTTCTTGATCTAGTTAAAAATTCCACAAGCCAAGTGGAGGTTCAAGTTCAAGTTATTCACTCAAACCGTATAAATGGCACATGAGGTTCAACAATATATGTACAATATATACAAAAAATAATATACAAGATACACGTGAAATGGCAGAATTAATTTTCGTATGAGTAACAAACATATAGTTATGCCAAAACATATTCATCCCAGAGCACATTTGTAAAAAGTTAAAATTTGTTTAGCTGATTATTGTCAATTTCAATAGGCCCACCTTTCAAACGCAGTATTGTTCAATGCTGTGGCATTTGTCATTCAATTTTCGTTAAACAGTAAAGTTTTATCAGGAAGTGTGGCATGTAGCTGAAGATTTCACAATCCAGCTTTAGCCCATAATTAAAAAAATTATGTTTATAATATAATAATAAATAAATAGACAATTATATATAGATAAATAAATAATTAATAGATTAAATAGTTTTAAAAAAAAAAAAAAAAAAAAAAAAAAAATTTAAGTTAATTAATTAATTGATTTAAAATGCAGCTTTAGCAAAAGCTAATTATACATGTATATATATCTTCCACATTTTGTCAAAACAAGAAACATCTTCATTATTTAAAATACTTCACAGCTACTTGTCAATAAGACCCAACATTCCACGTTCAGTTTTTGCTTAATTTGGCATGAAGCCTTCTCGTCATTCCATTACTTTAATGCTACAGAAATTTATTTCATTTCTTGGCTTTGACACTAAAACATTTAAGGGTAATACTCTTAGAATTGGGGGTGCTACACACTTGTATTTATCAGGCTTGTCTGAAGATTATATAAAGATTAAAGGGAGATGGAATTCCATGCATTTCAAACTTTAACTCAATTTTAGTCAGACACAGTCACACTTGACAACACCTTTTTACTGTTTTTAAATTTATTCTACGTTTGTAGGCACTTCTGTCATTGTATGGGTTATTGCATCATCTTTAATAGTATTATGCAAAAAATCACACATTCATCAATTTAGATAATGCGAATCGGACTTAGAACAATTCAACATCCATATCAGATGGTTTGGTCAACAATGAATGACCTGGAAAAAGGTCCCACCATTCAAATATTCGAACTCTGGTGTCATAATACAACAACCCACATGTCATAATGATACATTGTGGGTAATAGTATTGGTTCCATGTCCCTTTGCCATCTACAAAAGTTTATGAAATTGGCTGTCTTGTTTTCAATTATGTTTAATACCAAGGTTAAAATTTATTGGGTCACAAATGCTGCCAAGAAATTATTTCAGGCCCATGTTGTCACACAAGGTTTGCATTAGGATAAATAGCTCATTATATTGGTTCATTGCCACAAGGGGTGGGGGTATAGTCACTTCCCCAATATTCAACAGGGCTCATCAAAATTGTATCCAGAGGGTGTTCACCTTTCCCATATAGCACATTCTACCATTATTCTCTATACCATTCAGTGTGACATAATCAAAATAATTTGTCAAAATTTGCAGTGCTACTTACCATTTCCATTTAGTTATTGAGCATTACATATATTATTGATCTTTGCAACTATTGTTCTATTGAACTATTGAACAGTTATTGATCATTACATATATTATTGATCTTTGCAACTATTGATCTATTGAAAAGTTATTGATCATTACATATTTACATATATTATTGATCTTCATAAAAAATTTCCCTAGTTTTAAGGTATACTGCATATATATCAAGCAGTAATTAATTTTACATAATTGTAATAAGTAGCAGTTTTGTCATGGTGTGGGCAAAATTTGCCGCATGTGGCGGATGTCTTCACATGCCGCGCTTTATTAGCTCCCATGTGAAGACATATGGCCGAATTTTGCTAGAAGCTCGCTGCTGATCCTGTTATCTTCCAGGGCCAGTGGCCAATAATTGAGCTTCCGTCATTGTGCCATTGCTATTGATTCTACGTCATATACTATTGATAAAGTCGACGTAGACCATTGTCTTTGTAATACATTGCTACCTGCTCATTGCAATTCATTTATCATTGAATATCATTGTATATCATTGAATATCATTGCATATTATTGCATAACATTGCATATCAATGCATATCATTGAATATCATTGTACCCATTGTGTAAATACATGTATACACTTTGCGTACATCATTGATTGAATATCATTGTTTATCATTGAATATCATTGTACCCATTGTGTATTAATTATTCAATATACACTTTGTGTACATCATTGAATTGATACTTTATGTACATCATTGTAGAGATACCTTGTGTACATCATTGTATTCATTGTATTGATGATTGATTTGACTATTGATTATATTGATGATTGATTTTGACTATTGATTGTATTGATGATTGATTTGACTATTAATCAATAAAGCCATGACAAAAACTGCCAATCATTCTTAATCTATTTTGTCGACATAATCCGACTTAACTCAATATGAGTTAAGTCCCGTTATGGAGACAAATAGAGATAAAAAGTTCAGGGGAGATAACTCTCACTAAAATGCACTGACTTCATTTAGTCACATCCATTACGCATGTGCATTTGCTCTTCCTTTCCATCTTCCGTCATCCATTGAAGCTCAGCATCCCACCCACCTCTCCCAATTTACAAGATTTTGATGAATTGTTCTGTTGTGTCAACAAAATGTTGCTGCTGTCTTTGATTTCCTTTTTCAGTTAAAATCCATTCTCTTGGCTACCAGCAGAAGAATCCATTACATCCATTCCTTTGGCCACCAGCAGAAGAATCCATTACATCCATTCCCTTGTCCTCAAGCAGAAGAATCTATTTCCGCCGTCCTTGGCTACCAGCGATAGGACCCATAACCTCAGTTCCCTTGGATACCAAAAGGACCTATTAGCGTCATGGCTTTGTTACGTCTCATTGAAATGCAAAGTATATGGTCTTCTTACAGGCTGTTTTTTAATGCTGAATCGAATTTTGCTAGAAGCTCGCTGCTGATCCTGTTATCTTCCAGGGCCAGTGGCCAATAATTGAGCTTCCGTCATTGTGCCATTGCTATTGATTCTACGTCATATACTATTGATAAAGTCGACGTAGACCATTGTCTTTGTAATACATTGCTACCTGCTCATTGCAATTCATTTATCATTGAATATCATTGTATATCATTGAATATCATTGCATATTATTGCATAACATTGCATATCAATGCATATCATTGAATATCATTGTACCCATTGTGTAAATACATGTATACACTTTGCGTACATCATTGATTGAATATCATTGTTTATCATTGAATATCATTGTACCCATTGTGTATTAATTATTCAATATACACTTTGTGTACATCATTGAATTGATACTTTATGTACATCATTGTAGAGATACCTTGTGTACATCATTGTATTCATTGTATTGATGATTGATTTGACTATTGATTATATTGATGATTGGTTTTGACTATTGATTGTATTGATGATTGATTTGACTATTAATCAATAAAGCCATGACAAAAACTGCCAATCATTCTTAATCTATTTTGTCGACATAATACTATAAATACTAATAAAATAAACGGGGCGGGACACTTTGAGAGGGGTGAGAGAGGTCCTAGGGACTTTTGGTATAAAATTACATTGCAAAATCTCAACATCCTCTTGAAATATCGCCCGAAAACGATAGTGTAACACACAAACAGAATGTATACATTTATGACCTTGAAGTTTGACCTTTTGACAACAAAATCTTCCTTAAGCCACAGGGAGTTGTTTGTAAAATTTCATTGCAAAAGCTCAAAGGTGTTCTAGAAATATCGTGTGGAAACGAAAGTGTTATAACAGAAAGAATTTGCTTATTTATGACCTTGACCTCTGACCTTTTGACCTCAAAATCAATAGGTTTCTTTTTTAGCTCATAGGGAGTTGCTATGCTTAATTTCATTGCAAAAGCTCAAAGGGTTCTCGAGATATCGTGTGGAAACGAAAGCATTACAGACAGACAAAGACGGACGGACAAACCCAAAATAATATCCCCCACTTTTCAAGCGGGGGACAAACTGCAACAGCTCTTCTACAATGATATATTTATCGTAAATACGAGGAAATACAAAATAATGTATTTATGAATCCCTTTTGGTGTTTTGTATAATAATGAATAAATCGAAAGCATTGGGAACTTACATATTACGGTTTCTCTCCATAATTATTACAAAATGTCGTGCAATGAAAATAATACATAGAAATGTACATTTAACAAATGATTTAAGGTAATTCCATCCTCGTATGATGTCATAGGTTTTTGCAAAAACTGTAATCAGTTTAAAAACATACCTCAGGCTAGTGGAACAATATTTTTGAAAGAATGCTTTACAATAGGTGTAATGATAAATATTGTTGAGTAATTTTTTTTAAACAAATGCATATTTCCTTTATTTAATCAATTATTCAATCTTTAATAAATGTTGACAAGGGCAATAATTCCTTCTAAGGTCTTTTCATTCAGGCATTTGCTTTGTTGTACTACTAATGTAAAATAGTTTCCCTGACATTAACAATTCGAAAGTATCTTATAAGTAGGAAGAGTATTTAGGAAAATTCAGCATTAGAATCATGCATTTTAACCAGTTTTTACATATTTTTTCATAATACTGTTCGATTTTTTTTATGTTTTAATTTGATTTGATTTGAACATATTTTATTATGCAGATACATAAATGGATTGGGCAGCAGGCATAGCCAATATAAGCTATGTTGACATACTCTTCTGTCTATTTATGTTTTGCATCTTAAATAATAAGGTTACCTATACATTTTTTGCAATAATTGGAAAATTTAAAGACCATTAAATGAAAATAAATGCAGTTTTTGTACTTTGAACCATTAAAATTGTGAGGGTGGAAACACCTTAAGAAATTTTTTCTTCAATATTACATGTATTTATTACATAGCAATTTTAAAATTTTCATCTTTATTCAACATTCAGGCGGAAGCTGCCTATTACATTTGCTTTGATAACCTTTAACCTCTCAAAATGTCAAAGGTCACTTTTGCCCTTTTTCATGGTACTCCAAACGGATGTATCTTAAACTAAGGGCATACAACCCGCTACTCATATTCGACACCTTTCCCAATCTTTATTGTTGTTATCATATCAAAAGCGTGTATTATGACTGAATTTATTTTAATAATTTATTATGCCCCCGCAAACGAAGTTTCGGGGGTATATAGTTTTTGTCGTGTCTGTCTGTCTGTCTCTCTGTCTTTCTGTCTCTCTGTTTGTCTGTTTGTCCGCAAAAACTTTAACCTTGTCCATAACCCTTGATTTAGTAGAGCTGTGACTTTCATATTTCACATGTGTATTCCTTGTAATAGGACCTTTCTTTGGGTACCGCCAAATTCGACCTTTTGACCTTGACCTTAGAATTTGACAACTTTTTACATACAAAATTCAATTTTTACTTTGGCCATAACTTTTGAACAGTAGATACCAGGACATTTATACTTCACATATATATTCTTTTTGGCAAGATCTTTTACTGGATACCACAAACCTTGACCTTTACCTTGGAGATTTACATAATAACGAAAACACTTTAACCTTGGCAATAACTTTTGACCAGTAAGGGCTAGAGCTTTCATACTTCACATATGTAATCCTTGTAAGAAGATGCTTCATTGGATACTAAGAGCTTTCACCTTGACCTTGGAGTTTGACCTACTTTTAAAAAATAAACCTTGATCATATCTTTTAAAGGGTAAGAGCTAGTGCTTTCATACTTTACATATTTAATCCTTGTGACAAGACCTTTCATTTGATATCAAGACCTTTGATCCTTTGACCTTAGAGTTTGACCTACTTTTAAAAAATCTTAACCTTGGTCATAACTTTGAACGGTTAGGGCTAGAGCTTCTATACTTCACACATATATTTTTTTGGAGCAAGAGCATTTATTGGATACCAATAACCTTGACCTTGGAGATTTCCGGACTTATGAAAAAACATTAACCTTGGCAATAATTAGCCGGGCTTATTGCTCAAAGAGCAATTGCCGGCTTATGTGATCCTGTTCAAGGCAGGATGTTGACCCCATAGTCGCCATTTTAAAGTTACGTGCAAAAATATAGTTCTCTCAACCGAACCGCTTTTGAGATAATACAAACGCTAAAAAAAGCAACAAAAGTAAAACGAAGTTTTATCTATATAAAATTAACATTAGTAGTAATGACTTTGAAAACTTCATAAGTCAAAGAACATAGTTCATTATCGTAAGGATTTTTGATAATCAGTGTTACCGTAGTTCTCTACACATACGAGGTAAAGCAGGAGAGGGAACCAGACTGGCCTGTTTGTTTGCATATGTTCAGCTGCGGTACCAGATTAATTCTGATTCTGACAAAATCGGACCGTGGTATTAGGATTGAAAAACTCACTGTCAGTGTCTTATCATTTATATTGATAGTTTTAAAATAATTTTTTCATCAGAATATAAACGTGATTCATGTAAGAAATCCATCCTACTCTGTAAATGAGCCCGGCTCTATGTACTTCTGAGTACTTTGATTTTTGAAGAGTAAGGGCTAGGGCTTTCATACTTCATATATGTAATTCTTGTGATAAGACCTTTCATTCAATACCAAAAACCTTGACCTTCTGACCTTGATCTTGGAATATAACGAACTTATATAATCTTTTTAACCTTGGCCATAACTTTTGAATGGTTTTGGCTAGGGTTTCCATACTTTAAACATGTGATCTTTGTGGAAAGACCTTTCATTGGATACCAATAACCTTGACCTTCTGACCTTGATCTAGAAGATTTCTGTACTTATGAAAAAACTTTAGCCTTGCCATAACTTGGGAACAGATGGTGATAGGGCTTTCATGTTTAACAATTGTATTTCCAGTTAGGAGACCCTACTTTGGGTACCAATATATTAAAGTTGCATCTAAGAAAAGTTCAATCTTCACAATGTTGCCACACGGGGGCATCAGTGTTTCACAAACACATCTTGTTTTGATTAATCTAAGAAAAAGTTCAATAAAAATAATAGCCTAATAAGAGAACTCATTGTTACTTTAGTACTCCTGATACGTTTTACGTTTGAGAGAGGAACGAACGACAACTCTGCATGTTTAAAATATAAACAAATGGGGTTCAACTTAGATTATCACGGGGTCCTGAAGCGATGTTTAAATACGCATACCTTTTTCACTCATATCGAAGCGGTTTGATGATCAAGACTCGTTTCCATTGTTTACTTTATTTATTTCCCGGGCGACAATTGATGGTTATATCAACTGTATTTCTAAAAATATGTTTTCTTGTCTTTATTGTTTTAACTTTAAAATATCGCCTCCCTATGCAGACATGCTTTATTAGATATAGTAATATAATACCTATTTTGGTCGGTCTTGATCGAACGAACTGGTACTGTATCTGTGTATAATTTCATGCCTGGGTGAAATTATTTTAGAAATTCTCATGCTGAGTTTGTGTATACATTTATATATCCTTTCTCATTTAATGTAAATATGTTGAAGGATGCATGGACCAAAGCTGTAAAAACTAGACAGAAAGACACAAGCATAAGAACTATTTTAGTCTGTATAGATATGTCCCTACGCATGCTACGGAGGTAGCTAACAGAAAGTGGGATACTTAATATTGCATGGTGAATATGTAGAAATTTCGCTCTGTGTCATCTCTAAAAAGCAGAAGAAAACTCAACTCAGCACAACTATGCAGATATGCTATTCTTTTGAAGGTGAGTACATATATATATTTAAATCAATTTATCATATTTCAAGTTGATATAATCTGTCATAATTTATGATACATATGTTTGATAGCATAACGAATGTTCTTGTTATAATGGCGAAAATGAACCGAATATTTTTTGAAAGAACTAGTATACGAGTATTTTTACAATTTTGTATTTTTGTTGACTTTTGTTTTTTTTAAATACATCAAAGTAACTTTAATCTTTTATCAGTCCATATCTTGTATTTCTTTAATACATTTAATCTGTTTTCTTGCAAATGCATGATTACGTACAATAGTACGTAGGCTTTTGAGAGAGAGTCGAGAAAAATACAGCAAGATATTAGGGAAGTCAAATCGGTCAATATTTCATGATCGGTTACTCGGACTTTTCCCCGATTGACTACTAGGTTAATCGGTAAAATGTAGAAAATAGTTTGTTCTTGAGCCTATAATTAATCTCTGTTAACCAATGGCGCCACAAACGTGTACAAATAAACATTAATTCCATCGGAAATTATTTTTTTTCGGTACTAAGTTATTTATCAAATAAAACACAAAAAATTTAATGCACAATTAATACAACCAAAATTACAAAAGGTTGTTTTGGATCTATTTGATCAACGCAAATGGAGGACAGACAGTAGTGTAGGTTTGTTTATTAAACTAGCGAAAGAGAAGGAATGAATGTTGAAGGAATCGCTAGTCTTATAATACTCAGTACTCGTAATTCATTTATTCGTGGTTGTTTCCAGTATATACACTAAACCTATTACGCAAATTGACTTTTAGCATTTTGAATATTTTGTTATAATTTCTAAATACATATTTCCTCACTGTTGAAGTGGGTAGCGGCATTTCTATGTATGTCATATTTCACTGCTGTGTACTGAAAATACTTGAATGATGTTTACTGAAGGAATCATTGAAGCCATCCATGCAAATATTAAGGAGGTCCCACGTACAATAGTTGAGAACGACTCTGAGCCTGCTAGGTAATTGGTCAATAATTACTGTTTATTATTTCAAAATATTTACATTCGCTGTGTTTTTCTACTAAGCCAACTGTGAAATTGATTTGAAAGTCATTTTTGTGTATACTCACGCGTAGAAATATACACGGAGAAACGTGCGTTAACGTGACGTCACAATGAGGCTGCAGCGACGTTAGTAAAAATGCAGCGATATAGGACAGCGAGAAATTTAAATACTGAGTATATTTTAGTTGCTTCCAAACATGTAAAATGTAAATATAAAGAATGTTTTTCAGTTTAGTGTGAATTATTGGTATATGAATCACACAGACTTGCACGCAGGCATATTTTTCATGAAGCGCGCTATGCCTACGTGACAAGTCTGTGTGATTCACACATCAATAACTCACACAAAACCTAAAAACATTCCTTAATTATAAATATTCTAAACAACGCGTTATCTGATTGGTTCTAAGTTGTCACGTGATCGGGCCGTAAAACTTCATTTCTCGGCCGTTGGCACGCTTTTTGTCATATTCTAGCCTGGTCCCCAGGGCCCTGTCTCAGCCTTGCCAAGGCAGGAGAGCCAGGTGGATTACATTCTATGCTTTCTTTTGATTGGTCAGAACAATGCGCGCTAAATTGTGGGTTTTTGAGCCGTTGCCGTTAACCACAGAAATAAATATCGACGTAACAATTACACATTACGTCGACGATGTAAAAAATACGACGTCACAATGAACGTCTTCACCGGAAGCGCAGCCATATTGGACGTCACAATGGGCTAAGATTCAGGGCAGATTTGCCCTGAATCCATTGCACTCCACCTGGCCCTAGTGCCGCGGAGTATAAGAAGCAAAACAGGGACAGGGAACCAGGCTAGTCATATTCCACCTCTTCGGAACACCTAGTATATTTTCCCGCAATATAGTTCTTGTTCGTTGAACGAAAACTCCCGAGAGAAGTAGACGTCACAATAGCCTGGTTGACGTCACAAAATTGATGATAATGTGTTGAACAAAGGGTCCTATAGTAACTTTACGTAAAAAATGAAAATGAATTTGAGAGAGGTTGTGAATTTGAAAGTTTGCTTTTTTCAAATGTTTTGATTGTTTCGGTATAATAAACAATTCATTGCATGAATGTTCGGGAATCATGAAGCCCTCGGGGAATATGATTTTTCTTGGCTGAATAAGACTTCATATTTCCTCACTATCATGCAATAAATGTATAATATTCACAGCTACATGTAGAGGCGAGAACGGGTGTTTTACATCTAGGTGTAGATGAAAACATGCTAATTACCGTTTGCATATTTAAGTTAATATTGATAAAAAGTTTTTGATAAAAATATGTACTTTGAACATTATTTTAGTATTCAATACTTGGACATTGGATCGAATAGCCGGTTAAGTTGTCTTCCATAAAAAATATATTTAAAATATCATAAAGGGTTATTTGAAGTCCTTGTTTCATTTATTGAAAGTCGGATAAATTGTAAAGGAAATTTTGATAGATAAAATTATGAGATATTCCTAAATTTTTTCACATACACTTTGTAGAAAATTCTGCCGAGAGACAGGAAAATGGTGGAGACAATCTCCAGAAAAGAAAACACAATTGATATTGGGATGCATGTACCAATGTTTTACAATCATGAAAGAGAAATTTACCACATGAATAAAAAAAAATTGACTGGCGTTCAAGGGTCTGCCATGGTAGGAGCTCACCTGAAAAAATATCCATTTATTGTGGACATCATGACACAGGGTTCACCTGTCATCAGTATTAGATACGTGATTTGTTCTACCTGGGTCATACAGGCAAGGGGGGGGGGGGCTCCCCGCCCCACTTTTTCCCCAACCTTAGTTATACTATAGGAAATGTTCATTGAAAGGCTGGTTGCCCACCTACCCCCAAACTATTAGTAAAGTTCGGAAAATGTGGTATAACAATTGGTACTGAAAGAGTGGCATTGAAAAAAGTTGGTCTTTACCCCCCCCCCCCCCCCCCTTCCCCCCTTTTTTTCGTTGCTTGTCAACTTTATCAGGTAAGTAAAAAATAAATTTTCTCTGGCTGGTCCCCCACTTTCAAAAACGACGCTACATGGCTGTCATATGTGCATGAATTGAATCAAAACAATTTATTGAACCACAAGCATATAATTGTAAATCTATGTAATGTTTTCTATGTATGTTGCATCCTTATTTAATTTGCTGTTTAACAAGACTTTATTTTATTGGTACAGAGTCAACTTAATACACTGTATACAGAAAATCCAAAAGCAGTTGTGATATTTATTGTTTTCTATTACTCATTGGTACTCATTTTGTGTGAAATTGTATAATTATCCATTTCTTGTCCCCCAAAACCATATCTTACAATTTGCACAATAAATTTAGTGTATATTTGCAATTGCATATCAATTTTAACTTGTTATACTTTACAAAAATAAATGTTAAAATGTTTATAGAGCCATTAACTTCACCTATTTCCATGTCTCCTCCTCAAAATTAAAGGGAGACATATTGTTTATTCTTGCACTTTGATTTTAATACCACAATCCATCAAAATATTTAACCCCCCTCCCCCTTAAGACAGATTATTCTTCAAATAGTATACATGTCATTAAAGTTTTGCACATGAGAACTTGCAATCATGCTTCCGCCTATCAGTACTCTCAGTACTTTGATTTTTACGTATGAGTTTACAGTAGGGGGCCTGTCATGTATTTTTTGTACATATGTTGCATAATATCTCTAGTCCCCTCCCCCCAAATCTGCTGATTTGTTTAATTTAAATATCTATTTTCATATGTAGTATATAGAGGGTCATGATTGTGTTCCATCACGACATGTACGGGTATTATCATTAAGGTTACATGTTTATGAACCACCCCCTGGTTCGTTTATATCTTTTCGTCATTTACAAAATAAATGACATCAATTTTTCTTATTTCGCCTGCCCTGAGCAAAAAAAAAAATGAGCCCAGTCTCCTTGGCAAGGTTAAACAAATTAAGGCACATAAAAATCACTGTTATTAGTTTAATTTACAAGGCAAATTTATATCACACCTAAAAAAAACCCTTTTTTCCGGAAGCGTATTGCTGCCAGTTGAAAAAAAAAATATTTTAAGTCGTACGTACGACATAATAAGTCGTACGTACGACATAGTAAGTCGTACGTACGAGATACTTAGTCGTACGAACGAGGTACTATGTCGTACGTACGACAAAATAAGTCGTACGTACGACATAATAAATCGTACGTACGACATAATAAGTCGTACGTACGACATAATAAGTCGTACGAACGACATAATATTAAGTCGTACGTACGACATAATAAGTCGTACGAACGACATAATATGTCGTACGTACGACATAATAAGTCGTACGTACGACATTATAAGTCGTACGTACGAAATAATATGTCGTACGTACGACATAATAAGTCGTACGTACGACATAATAAGTCGTACGTACGA
>PRKT01001969.1:25375-40211 GCA_003671525.1 Saccostrea glomerata | reverse complement strand
GTGCTTTGTTTATAACCAGCTACATAGGATTTATTTAGCAACTTTTTTAATGCATTGATAAGTTATATTGTTGTTTATTATGCTAATACTGTTAAAAGTTGCAAATTATTTCATTTTTAGGTATTATATGAAAAATACATAAAAGTCATATTTTTGTGTGACGTCACATTAAACTTTTCCAGTATAAATTAGGCCCCAACCTCTTTTTCAAGCCTTAACAATGCTGCACAGGGAAATTGCGTGTCAAACTACCGGGTAGTTGTTGACATCATCTCAGTAAGTAAAGTGTGATCAAGGTGGCTTTTATTTTACATACAAATACATGTAGTGTAATGTCAGGATAATATTCTTTAGAAGGAATGCGATCTTTGTTTCGAGGATTTTTAAAAATAAAGAGACACACAAAAAAAAAAACACAGCAAGAACAAAAAGATCTACAATTACAATAAAGCTTAAATGACAGCTCTGCTTTGGTGAAACATATGACGATTATGGATATACCGAACATTCTTCAAGATTAAAATTCCATAAAACAATGCAAAATTTATTTCATTTATTGATTCCCTGTGTTTTTATTGGAGGAGAGCGAATCCAAGAAAAAAAAAATACACTTCGATGAATTCTTCATTCAGAACTTGTTTCTTCACCTGGCGGTTATTATTTTAAAAAAGGAACAAACAGTTACTTCCAATCTGTTGTAGCTTAATTATATGAACCAAAACATTAAATGACATGAAACAAAGCTGCCGACATGAAGGGCAACAGACGTGGATATTATATTTATGTCAGTGTAAGATTTTTGTTTGATTTTAAAATTTCGACGTTCCTAATAGAGGAAACAAATCAAATCGATCAGTTCTCGGTAGTTCTTGGGATAGAAAGAAGGATATGGAGATAACGAAGAGTATTTAATCTCAAAGTCCATAAAACAATACAAAATAGGAGCAGAGCAAACACGGACCTCCAAATCCTCAGAGGTGGGATCAGGTGCCATAGAGGAGTGAGCATCCCCTGCTGACCGTCACATCCGCCGTTTGCTCATTGTCAGAATCGTAAAATAACGGAAAAATGCCTCCTAAATACAGTTTATAAATAATGGACTACATTTGGACTGAAAAACGTCAGTCAGCATTTGACATTTAAATATTTAAGAAGTTAGCATACCACAGACAATTGCCTTATTAGCATTCAATTCGTATTTATGCATCTTATATTCTGTCCTATCTTTAAACAAAAAAGAGCAAATAAAGGCTGTCAGCTCTATGCTATTATCGCATGAAGCGTCGTCTTTTAATTTTCAATAAGTTCAACGATGATAACTTCTTAATTTCACTTGTATTGAAGCAATGTGTGGACTTATACAATATTCGAGACTTTCTATAAGTTTATATTATTGAATGTCTTGACAATCTAACTTTAACTTTATCGACACTCATCTCGATTATCTTATATTTCCACATTCCGGTATATTGTTTTCATACACTGCAGAGAAATAGCAACGGGTTGTATGAAGGCTTCAGAGCGAAATCATTTTTTAAAAAATGTAATTAGAATTAAAAAGATTAAACTTTGTTTGTGAGACATTTATCGATGTTGAATACTTGACATTTTACTCAAAAACTTAACATTTGCACTTTTATTTGGTTCGTGAGAAAAAAGTCAAGAGTTTAAACATTATGTTTTTTTTCAAAATGAACGTTTAATCCTATAATAGGAGCTGAGCATAACGGGAACTTGAAAACATCAGAGGTTGGATCAGTTGATATGGAGTAGTGAGCATGACCTGCTGATTTGTTACGCCTCTGTGCTCTTATGATCGGGAAATAACAGAAAAAAGTTTGAAACTCAGAGAAAAGAAAATTCTTGCTTCAAAGCTTAAACTCGCTGAACTTTCATTAGAAGGGATATATATCTGTAGATCTTAAAAAGCAATATGGAATTAATAAAAAAAACTGTTGTTGAGTTACTCAATGCTGCATTTCTTTTACCAAGCAAGCATTTATATTCATATTTCTGAAAGCAGGTATTTAAAGAATGGATTAGTAGATGAAATGGTGTTTCATATTTTTTGCTTGCAGTTAAATGAAATGGCGGAGTGAATCATTGAATAAATGAACAGCACATTATTCCACAGTGTTTGGATCGAACATTTAGTGTCAGAAATCAAATTATTTTGATTTTTTATTCAATATTCATTGACGACTTCATGTATACAAATAGCAAAAATGAAATAAAAAATTGCAATAGTTAACAAAATACGAAATTTGCATTGCTAATTAGATGTACATTTTTTTTCAGGCACAACTATGAAATTTGGAAGCCAGACGAAATTGAGAGTCTTAATAACGCAAATTCATTTCAAAGATAAAAGAGGTATGGGCTTTTCACTTAAGTTTAAGATTATTTTTCTTTAAAGTTAGAGCTTTCTTTGAAGGGTTTTATAAATAAAATGTGTACGTAAATCTTAACAGATCTTTGTAAAGAACAGTTTTAAAGACATGTTTGATGAATTTTCGGTATATGCTTAAATTCAATTATTCAAGCTCAAAGTTCATAAAACAATGCAAATTAGAAGAGGAGAATTACGGACCTCTAAAACATAAGAGGTGGTATCAGAAGCCATAGAGGAGTCAACATACTATGACGAACGGTCACACTTGCCAAGTACTCTTTTTGTTTGATCGAGAAATATCGGAAAATCAATATACAATATTCAATCAATAGATACATCAGTCAGCACTGATTCAAAGATGAATTGCTTAAAGGTCATTGTGTCAACTATAAAACGTACAAAATGATGAAATGTTTGTTTCATCAACTTGTTTGTTAATAATTTAAGTCGTTTAAGAAATTGTACGCGGGTATGTTAACAAAGCATATAAATCATTTCTCGGATTCTTTAGACTTTTTAATGAAAATTAAGTTAGATAATTTACCAAAACCACTGATAAACGTAAACTTTTAATAACCAATGGCTTAAGATAAAAGAGCGTCTAACGCTATAACATGGGCCACCACCACGACGTCACGTGACTTCTATCAATAGAGAAATGTTCCTTAATAAAAAATCTAACAGAACAACAATACCCGGAGTTTAATAACGTCTTTGAGAAAATAATATAGCCTAAAAACATCTATTTTGCCTAAAAAGTGCTGCTAGAATCTAACTGTCCTGTCAGTAAAATAATTATAACACACATTTGCACGAAACTTTACCCTACGTTTTGTATTTAGGTCTTTCCACCTTTACTGTGGAAAGACCTATTGATTTTCTTCCGTTTATTATTACCGGTAGTATTATTATTCTTCCGCTGATTTTTTGTTTCGACATGTATCCAAAAGACTTTTTGTTCATCATAAAGTTCATTAAAAGTTAGGAACAAATTTCGCGTATGAACTATGACCGCTTTCGAAGTTAATGCCCCTTTCGCAAGAAATGCTTGTTATCGCTACTCCTCTGAAACCATAAACCGTAAAGGTATGAAAGCTTCAACAATGTCTTTGACTAATTAAGAGGAGTCTGGAATCTATTCATTGAGAAAGTATTCAGTGACTCATTCAATGAGTTATTGCTCTTGAAAGTCTTAAAGCTTACAAAAAAATTAAAAACTTTAAAAGGACAAGTGGTAAAGATATGGGACAAACTGCGTGAGATCTTATGCCCTTTGACCTTTAAAGTAGGTCAAGGTCAAAGGTCAAGGTCATTGGTAAATTAGAGAAATTGTCGATTTGAACGTTATATACACATGACCTTGACCTTGGTATTTGACCTTGACCTTTGATCTCATTGAGCCAAGGTCACAATCAAGTTGAAGGTCATGGAGGTATTTACAACTCTCACTTTAATAAACCCTTATATAATGCCCCCTTTTTGTCAAAAAAAAATCAAAAGCGACATACAATTTTTTTGTACAAGTCAAACAACGCAATTTAAGAAATAGACATAAAATTCAGATTAACATGTAGAAGACAGCTCAAACAAATTGTCCTGAGAGTTTTATAGTGAGACTCTTAAGAATAATGAAATTCTAGTGAATATCGGCAAAATGAGCATTTTCTTTCTGTCTGAATTGTAATTATTGCTGAGCATAAAAATTAATTTAAAGCTTGTATGGGCTTTTTCTTCAACTGTTGTTAATAACATTCGATTCTCCTGCTCTACTTAGACATTTTGATACCAAGTATTCTTGCTTTCTTAAGTATATGGAATTTCCCTAACAAGTTTTTCAAAGTGTCAAAGTTTTCGCCAAAGTTTTTCAAAGTGTCAAAGTTTTCGCCAAAGTTTTTCAAAGTGTCAAAGTTTTCGCCAAAGTTTTTCAAAGTGTCAAAGTTTTCGCCAAAGTTTTTCAAAGTGTCAAAGTTTTCGCCAAAGTTTTTCTAAGTGTCAAAGTTTTCGATAAAGTTTTTCAAAGGGTCAATGTTTTCGCCAAAGTTTTTCAAAGTGTCAAAGTTTTCGATAAAGTTTTTCAAAATATCAAAGTTTTTAATAAATTTTTCGAAGTATAAAAGTTTTCGATAATGTTTTTCAAAGTGTAAAAGTTTTCTATAAACTTTTTCATAGTTTCAAAGTTTTCGATAAAGTTTTTCAAAGTGTCAAAGTTTTCGCCAAAGTTTTCCAATGTGTCAAAGTTTTCAAAAGTTTTTCAAAGTGTCAAAGTTTTCAAAAAAGTTTTTTAAAGTGTTAAATTATCCGAGTTTTCGATAAAGATTTCAAAGTATCAAAGTTTTCGATAAAGTTTTTCAAAGCGTCAAAGTTTTAGACAAAGTTTTTCAAAGTGTCAAAGTTTTCGATAAAGTTTTTTAAAGCGTCAAAGTTTTCGCCGAAGTTTTTCAAAGTGTCAAAGTTTTCGCCGAAGTTTTTCAAAGTGTCAAAGTCATCACTATAGTAAATCAAAGTTTTCAAAGTGTCAAAGTTATAACTATAGTTAACTATAGTAAACTATAGTGTTTTTTTGTTAGGGTTATTTCAATTTTATTAAGATTGAAATATTAATCCACTGAATCTCGAAAATATCTATTTTCATATCAAATAAATTTCCATGCAATTTAGAAAGGTTAGATCAATTGCAGTTACCTCTCTTTGTACGATATGGTGTTGAACAAATGCCCGTGACTCACAAATGATGTCAACAAATTGCATTTGCCTATTAGAATGCAAATGTTCCAAAAAATGTAACCGGGACTACTCTGATTTAGGTTTCTTTTTCGGAGATTTTGAATTTCCTCTGCAATTTACCACGTGTATTAGTTTTGCTTTAGAACTCTGTATATGCTAAGTGTCATTGCTTCACTGTAAATGTGTCCCTTTATTATTCTAATCATTTTCCTACATACAATATCACTTCAAACAGGCAATATCTCAGTTTTTTAAGAAAATTTCCTACGAAACTACATGTATCCTCTTCCACCTTAAAAAAAGTTTACAAAATACGCGTACTTGTGAAAAACTTTGTGGTTCAATTGTTAGCGTGTCCGACATACAAACTAAGGGATGTAGGTTCGAGCCCAGCTGGAGGATCTTTTTTTTTTCAATTTTTTTTTGTTTTTTTGTTTGTTTGTTTGTTTTTTTTTTTGTTTAGATTTTAATTCAAATGACATGAAAACTTTAAGACCTTAAGAAAGGTGGAAAGACCATTAATTGTTCAGTGAACAATTAGTCTACTAGTTTATACATGAAATGGTTTGGGCCCTGGATATTGGCTTGGATACCTCAGTTGGTAGAGAACCTGACTGGAGATACAGGGGTCCCGGGTTCGATTCCCGGTCCAGCCATGCATTTTCTCCTTTCCTGTTACACACATATACTGTAATCCCAGAATTTTCGTAAAACCATGCTTAACTCGGGATTCTAGCAGCACTCTCCAAGTATTTTAGAAGGCAAACTCTCCATCTGAACAAATCTTACGTTTTGAAATATCCAGCTTAATGTTGTTCTAGGCATTATTTTTGTCACGAATGACCAAGGAAAGGTCGACTAGGATACGGATACGGATATAGCTGACTGTCTTCGAAAGGGAATATAATTGATGAAATAATTAGCATATCTGTTGATTTAACTGAACTCCATATGAATTTCAAATAATATTCCCGATATTTGCCTTTAAACTCCAATTTTCGTATCTTTGTAAATTCTCTTTACACGACATGATCATTTCCTGTTAAGTCGATTTTTCTCGATGTACACATATGACGTCATCGTTGTTAGATTTTAATCAAATTTACAGATATAACATAAAAATAAAAAATTCTTATTTTTGTTTATCTTTACACTTTTCAATTTATTTCCTAGATTTAAATTACATCTCTAATTACTAATATTACGAAAACATGTGTTCTAAAATTGATGTCATCTCGCCCACTATGACGTCATAATGCTTCACTGACTTATCAAGGTAGAATATTCTGTATGCTACCTTATCACCCCTGCGTAATACACAGAGAAGCTCTTGAGTATCGACTCAACTGATATATATATATATTAACCCCGTGTGCATACAGACGATTGAGGTATATGTCGAAAGTTGAGGGTTAAAAAAATAAAATCATAACGTTTATCATAGAGCTGGGCTGTTAGATTATCATCAACGTCTTTTCCAAGTAAAATATATAAATATGAAACAGGTGTGTCTGACTATGTGGTATCTTTATTCACAAGCTGTCTTGGATATATCATATCGACATAAGAATGGAAGTAGTAATTGTTAATAGACAATAAGTCGGACAAATATTATCCAATCACATTAATTCAAACATAAGTCTGCTAGGAGGGCGAAGTATTTGGTACACATGGGAATTCCATAGATAAATCGACTACCAGGTGTCAAAAACCAGAGAGATATTGTCAGTCAACAATGCAAGCATCTATTTGATGTTAAATCCAGGATACTTGTGTGTAAAATCAGAATGCTTGTTTATAGGAATGAATAGAAGGAGATAACGAACAGTAATAAATGAGGAATTTAATATCATTTAAATTTATAAATCATTTACAAATGACCAATGACAAGGTAAGTAAATTTTTCATTTTTTAAATTTTTTATTTATTTATTATTTTATTTATTTTATTGAGTGGTTTTTTATATCCATGAAAAAGTCGCATTGTTTTAATCTTTTGATTTTGGTAAAATCTGGTGATTTCAAATTTCCTCTAAAATTCTCGGAATCCATTAACATCCGAATCCGATTTACCCTCTTCTCATAAATATAGTTGCATTCTACTCTTGAAGTTTTTCCTTCACCACTGTTAAGAAAGGGAGCTTGGTTGAACATGCTTAAAATTTATTATGAAAAGATATTTATAGTCTCCTACATATTGATTTCTAATAAATATTTCTTTTCTATTTTCCCTAGAAATCACTGCGCCTATTGTTAATGTAACCATTTACTACACCGAGGAAGTGTAAGTAAAACCATGTTGAATTAAAAAAATTTTGCATTTGGAAAATATTATTATAACATTCTTCAAGGTGAAAATTTGTATTTTTTAATGTCGTTAGTGTTTTAAAGCAGTTCTCTTTAAGGACAGATGATACACACAAACAATGGATACCTGGATTTGTAGATATTTTTTGGCCTAATTTTATTGACGATGATGCAAATAATAAATTTCTAGAATATAAAGAAGATATAAACCTTCTAAGATGTTCAAAGTTCTGCATCTCTTTTACAATTCTTATAAATCTATACAAATGTTTGCATTTTTTTCACTTCAAACTTTTGTGAAAATTTGATTAAGAAATTAAAACCTACCCAGTGAAACCCATTCATTTTACTCTGTACTCTTTCAAAGATGGCTCAAGTTGTAGTTTTCAATTTTTTTTGACAAAAGTTTGTTTGCATCATCTGTCCTTTATAAACATTATTAAATTAAATTTTCGTTATTTTATTTTGAGTTGAGATCAATGCAAAGTGTATTATCTCCACGTGTCACACATATAGTAAACAAATTTTCATGTTTAAACACTTTGCGTTATTACATTTTATGTGGGGATTAATGCACAATTAAATTACATACTTTTTGTTGTTGCATTTGTCATTATTCTATTTTTGCGTTGATTACAATGTAAAATGTAATAAAAGAAAATGCAATAAATTGGAATATGATAAATTCTTTTTAAAATTTTTAACACAAAACTTTATAAAATAGATTATTTATAAATCAAAACATAACCAGTGAAAAACTCAATTTACAAAATAGATATACAGAGCTTCTGGTACATGTAAAGCAATGATACAAACGATAGGACTTTTATGGAAAACCCCAAAAGTAAATGTGTCTTTTTGTAACTCCGCAGGTATGTTAAGGTTACAACCAAGTATTCTACTTGCCTATATGACATGACGTCAGAGTAAGCTATATGAAGTGAGGTTAAGAGATTACAATTTCTTAACATCGATATCCAAGATAAATGTGGGGTCATAAAAATGAATCAAAATATGCAGAGGCATAATATAAAGGGAATTTTGTCGTTTCTGGGTTTCTGTATTTAACACAGGGGTTAAATTCCAAACTAGTGACGTCATGATCATGCAGAAGCAGAGTGAAAGTGAAACTTAACGAGAATTCGTGTAAACAAACACAATAAATCGGAGTTTAAAAGCATTTGGAATGAATATGATGTTTGATTCATGTGGGAATAAAGTTTATGAATAAGGTATGCTTATGTAATTCTACAATTTCTTCATAAAATAAAAGCAGACAGGGTGTTTACTTTCCTCTGTCGTTCGTAACAAAAACAAAAAAAAAAAGATGCAAAAGTTCAACAGTAAGCCGCATACTTTGAAACTAAATTTCTGTTTCTCTCTAAAGTTCTTTTTTTTTTTTGGAAAGTGCTGCTAAAATCGTGAGGTTTTTGGAGATTGGTGCAATTTTTCCAATCTTATGAAGAAAATATAAAAAAAATATTTGGTAAGGTTTCGTTTGTAAGTGTTGAATAAATAATTCTGTGATAGGACAGTAGCATTCTAGTAGCACTTTTTGTGGTATAGAGATGTTTTTACATAACTATAATTATAAATTGAAATTAATTATCCCCAGGGTATTGCTGAAATTTTCACTTTTTAAATTAAGGCATTTTTTCTAATTAAAGACGTCACGTGGTGACGTCACGGTGAAGTAAGTCCCATTTAAATCTATAGATTGCCTAATGATAGCAAAAGTTTTATCCATGACTTTTCCGATTTCTTAGTGTTACATATTATAAAAAAAGTATTAATTCGCTGAATTCTGATCCGTGCGATGCCTTAACAAACCCGCATCTTTCCTTGACAATACTTATAAATACATGCGTCCATTAAAAACCTTTGAAAAGTATGCACGACATGTGTATACTGGTAAGCAGATTTATTCAAAAGTGTGTGTCTTGTGATGAAAAGCATGCAGTACAATTATGGTAACAAATGAAAATATAGGCGATTTTTTTTTAAAGATGAAAAATACATGCTTCACAAAAATTGATGATTCTTTCTAAGTCCTTAATAATATCAGAAAAAAGTAACGTGGTTAAAATCTAAATGTTTATGATATATATATATATATTCCATATTAAGAAATTTCAAGTGATATAAAAGTCATACAATTTTAGCAAATATACTTGCATTTTAGAGGTCATCTATAAATTCCAATATTGCAAGAACATAACAAAATTAAAAATCCTCTATTTATTCATAATTTTGTTCAACACTATTCGTACTTTGTCAAAATTGCTTGAAACTTATATAGATTCTACTATTTATTTGCTAAAATTATACGCAGTTATAATAAAACTTCTAAAGGCTTTAACTGCATTAAAATATACAATCATTTTATTCAGAGCTAGATTTCAATTTCAATTTGTAATTCTTGTTCGAATTTGCAGTTAACGTGTTAAAATTTAATCAGGTATAGATAAAGCATTTTTGGGATGTCACGTGACTGAGTTGATCACGTGACGGAGATTTATGGCAATCTTATATGTTGCAAAAAATCATCTGCACAAGCTAACTGTGTAACAAAACTATTGTGAAAAGTTTGTTACATATAGGAAATCATCGTGTCATCTGTTTCATATACAGTGATGGAGACCAGACTGGTTTTTATTTCTAAAGAAAATATTTTACGATACATTCAATTACTACTTTTGTAGATATGTACCGAGAGAATATCTCTAATTAATATATGTTAATCAGTTGTGCCAGTTAAATGTAAACATGATTAATAAATTCTTACTCTAACATAAGAATAACATTTAACATTAAAATTTTGGCTTTTGTTTGAATATGTGCACATCGGACAAGCAAATGGAATAGGGATATTAAAATTTAAATGTACAACATCATAACAGGACAGTGAAGCTTAAAAAATAGTCACAACACCTCAATTAAATAACAAGCAAAAAATTCTTTATACAATGTGAAAGAACGGTAAAAGATTTGACGCTTCCCCCTTCATGTCAGCTCAAGTATGCAGTGACCTGAAGTCATATTCTATTATGAAGTCATATCTAGGTAGCTTAGAGAAATAAGTACAGCTTGATCTGTTTGATATTTTACTGAAAGCCTTATCCTACCTGACTATGTATTTGTAAGACCTCAGATTGATTTCAACACAATTAGCATAAGCTAGTTTCATTTAAGTCCTGCATTACAACAAATATAGAATCATACATGAGTATTATAGTTAGCATCTAAATACAGAGACAAAATATAAAAGTACAATAACATGATTATGAGAGGAACACAACTGTTACAGTAAGTTGAACGTAAACAAAAAATGCGGAATTGTTTCCTTCATTTTTCGTGTGAATGTAAAGATTATGATAGTCTACTGTATGGAAGGTGGTTTTGGTGGTAGTGAGATATCGATTTAAGAGATGGCATGACGAATAACCCGCTAATCAGATGATTCTGTTTTGCGTTAACGTCATTTACATGGTTGATTGAAAACCATTCCAGGCCCTCTCTGACAAAGGGTAACAAGTTTTATTGGAAAAATTTACAAGAAACTGCGTAGTTACCCCTTTTTGTCTTTTTCATTAATTAGGCAATTCGAAAATCAGACCCCATTTAACTTCCATAAACTTACCAAGATTGTTAAAAATTTAAATCGTCTTTAAATTTGAAAAACGATGTATACACCTCGGTTACATCAATTTGTGCAACAAGATTTGTTGAGAAACTCGTCGACATCAAATTGCACGTGTTTTGGTCTCTTTAGCATTTTCTCTATGTGACGTCATAAATTTCACGGTCGGGTAATTCTGAACACTAATTTTGGTACAAAGTAACAAAATTTCTCATCAGTCTAATTTTCGTAATTTTCTGTCATACAGTCAGAAGTTTTTAGAATATTATGCTGCTCTGCGTTTCTTTTTCTTTTCAGTATATAAATCAATTGGGGACCCGTTTGCTCCACAATAAAAGAGTTATTAAGCTTATATTGGCATGTTGATAGTTACACGAGTGGGCTGTACAAATACACTCACAAGCTCATGCATTTGTATAGACAACTCGTTCTAATATTCACCAATTAAGTTCAATAAACGTATAATATTGAAATTTCACTACATAGATTTAAACAGTCCTGACTTTCATTTACTAGAGTTATTTATCATTGCAGTGCAAAAGGTCTTCAGTTTCAAACTTATTCTCATATCAGTGAAGGGTATATTCCTGCAAAGAGTATTGACGGTATGATTTTATATATTTATCATTAATTTTGGCATATACATTCACAGGAGAGCAGTCGCTATAGGTTTCTATTTCTTTTATATATATTGTTTTTATAGGTTTCTTTGCAGAAGTAGCCTGTCCATGGCAAAAACCCACCGTTATTGCGTACAGATACACCACACACACTCATGACTACGGTAAACAATTTGTTCTCTAGCTATATTTGCCATGGTCATTTTTGGAATATAAATATAAAAATTCACAAGTTTAAAAAATATTTCAAGCTTTAAGCTAAACTAAGAAAATCTCGTAGACAATTTGTGCCTGATTTCTGTGTTGTGCTTCTGTGATTATGAAAATCAAGTGGATACCCTGGCCAAATATATAAGACGCATTTGTTTGAAGTCATAACTATTAAAATATAAAGAAAACACATTTTAGCCATTATCTAAACATAGCATTACCTCAACTTCAAAATTTTCACTCTACCTGATCTATACGTTTTTTTAATATATGCCAAATACAGTTTTGTATTTTAAAAAGCCCTTTAGGGCTAAACGGGCCTCAAACTGATATGTTTAATAAAGAATTGTATGAGGCATATATCGTACTTAAAACATTGCTTTTGATTTACCTGAGACAGTCCGATATAAGAACAAAAGACAATGGTTTAAATGACCACTGAATCAATTCTCTCAAGAATGCAGGCTTCAACGAAAAGTACTCAGTATTTAGGGATTTGGCTACACTGGAGAAGGTATATGAAAGAATTTGAAAAGAGGAGTGGGGTCAATTCTTTTCTTCATTAAAACATACACGGAGATTAAATCAGTGCAACAAAGTATCATATAGACAATCTAGTGAATGATGAATTTGGAATGGAATGGAAATTGCCGATATGAAAAAAATCGACAGAAAATTAAGCAGATGCTAAATGTACACTAGTCCATTTAATTTTAAGCAGGGCTTATTGCTCAGAGAGCAATTGCAGGCTTATGTCATCTGTTCAAGGCAGGATGTTAACCCCATAGTCGCAATTTTAAAGTTACGTGCAAAAATATAGTTCTTACTCTCAACCGCTTTTGAGATAATACACACGCTAAATAAAGCAACAAAAATGAAGTTTTATCTTTATAAATAAACATGAGAAGTAATGACTTTGAAAAAAAAAACTTCAGTCCTAAGTCAAAGAACATATATAGTTCATTAGCGTAGGGATCTTTGATAATGAGTGTTATCGTAGTTCTCTAGCAGAGGGAACCAGACTGGTCTGTTTTTTTTACATTCACCATCAGTACCAGATCAATTCTAATTCTGACAAAATCAGACCGTGGTATTAGGATTTAAAAACTCACTGTCAGTGTCTTATCATTTATATTGATAGTTAAAAATAATTTTTTCATCAGAATATAAACCACGGCCAGGAACACGTTAAGTTCCAAGACAGTACCGTTGTCAGAAACATTTAAAGTTAAGCACTAAAAATGGCTCGTTGTCATGAAAATACAGGTAAGGTTATGACAAAAACTGTCCGGTGTCATTACTTTAGAAGACAGGTCGTGAGCAGTTTTTCATTTTTTAAGTTAAATAATTTCAACCAATGTCTGAAATTGCAATGGGGAACAGGACTGACACCCCTTTTAGTGTTGTATGAATTTCAGCCGTTAAAATGAAGTATTTAAAGAGGAGTTTGCGTTGGCGATAGTGAACCCTGGTGAAATCAAACGTGGATTTCATTCATTTTCCTTCTGAAATGTTATATTTTTTGTGAATAGAATTTCATATATATATATACCAATTGATGCAGTCAGTATCAAGACATGTTATAAGCATTTACGGGAAAAAATAAAATAAATTTAAACTGAAATATTTGATTTATTATAATTTATGTCCGTTGTCATGACAAGATACGAAAATTCAGTCCGTTGTCATCGGTCCGTTGTCGCTACTTTACTGTACGTATACACTATGAAGGAGGTCGATTTTAGTTTTTTTAAATGCTTTGATAAATTTAAAACATGCCTTCAATAAATGGGTGAACTAATTAGTCATAAGAAACTAAACGTATGCTATTTTCTATATTTCATATAATGTTCAGCTTTTGTTTGTCATGCATATGGGCTTCAGCCTTTTTCCTTAAAAAAAATAATTTCAAATTAAAGGAAGAAATATGCTCGCTAACTCTCGATTACTGCCTACATTTTGCACCTATTTTGTTTAATATTATTGGCAATTTGCCCACTAAATCGTTTTCAATACAAAGAACAGTTAAGTGGTAATTGATGATTTGTTTTGATACTAGCGCTAAATAGTGAATTATCCCGATTTCAAGCTCTTAAAAAGGGGGGCAGGGGTAGACAATATTCTCCATTGAAAGATCACCATATTTTGAAATAGTCTTGGATATGATTAACTGTTCCTAGTATATTTTCGTATGTCATCGGCAAAAAAATTATAAAAATAAATGTATTTATAAAATGTAATGTTTCAGTAGTAAATCGCTTCGATATTGGTGAAAAAATAAGCATTTAAATATCAGCCTGACAGTGCAGTAAAAATAATCAAACACAGATATGCAGTTTTGTCGATTTAATATTTCTTTCACTTGGAATGGTATAAATTAAAATTATAACAAACCATTAAGGGGGATCACCTGATATTAAACAAAACAAGATAAAACATGAACATAGGTGCATGAAAGGTACAAGTGTGATCCCCCTGAGACTGACTAGAAATTAAAATGCAGTGAAAATATCAGTTTACATGTAAATATGCATAAAATATAACGTAAATGAGTTAATCCTTGGAGGCGTCCAAACAATCCCAGATGACAAGTTACAACTATAAGAAAAATACAAATTTTGACCAGAATGCAAAATAATACAAAAATGAACCCATTAAAAGGATGGGCAGAGGATTTTTTCCATCGCACTAACAGGGTAACAGAAATGGCGCAACAAAAACAAAGTTTTTTTTCGATTAAAAAAAATCCGTAACCATGGTAACTATCCGACGGTTTAAGATTTAACAGATTTCTCATAGCGGCATAAATTGAATTATATGTGATGATTTTTTTTTGTTTTTTGTTTTTTAGTCGTTTTTTGTCGATAAACATATCTATGATAATATTGTTTTTGTCGTTGTTTGTCTATAAAGTATACAAATCCCCCCCCCCCCCCCCTTTGAA
>PRKT01001969.1:0-21368 GCA_003671525.1 Saccostrea glomerata | reverse complement strand
GATTTAGATTTAAATCTAAATAAAATTAAAATAAATTCCATACACCTAAGAAAGCAAGGATACTTGGTATTAAAATGTCGTAATAGAGCAGGAGAATCGAATGATATTAACAATAACTGCAGAAATAGCCAATATGAGTTTTAATTAATTTTTATGCTCAGCAATAACTAAATTTCAGACAGAAAAAAAATGCAGATTTTGCCGATATTCACTATAATTTCAAAATACTTTAGAGACTCACCTTAAAACTCTCAGGACACATTCTTTCAGGTCTATTCTTGCTTTTATTACGAATCTTATGCCGATATTTCGTTTCATTTGACTTGTAGACATTTTCTCTAAGTTGGTGTTGATTTTCTTTTTAAAAAAGGGGGGGGGGTTATTCTGCAAGATCAATGTTTTAAATTCATCATTCTATGTAAGAGATTTTAATTGCAGTTTGTTTAATTATCACACTTTAAATCCTTTTTTTGTTCAGTATGTTGTGAGATGTGTTGTATTTGTATTGTTACATCATGTATATAATTAGTAACATTAAGAAGTTTCTTGAACATTCAAGATTGGCCTTGAACATTTTTGTATATCCAGGTTGTTCCAGTAATATCATGTCTTAACAACTTCTAGAATATTCCAGATTTATGATAATTATTAAATACCCCGTCAATATTAAGCTTGATACTGTAAATCGTTTTAATTCCACGGTGTTAAAATTTAACGAAATCTTAAAAAGTACCAATTGCGATGGTTTTTAATTTCACGCTGCAAGAAATTAATTCAAAATTTCGTGTAAGCATTTCAACGTTTTAAAAAGATAATGATACCATTCACGACTGGTTTAATTTCGCGGAAAAAAAAACGATAAATCGCGAACATAGCGAAATTAAAACAATCGTGAATATTTGTCAATCTACAGTATATTTAGTATATTGGGATTTAGGGTAATTCTGACCCATACCTAGTAGCAGTCCAATTTTGAAGGATATCAGTACTGAGGCAGTCTTATATTACGATTAATATCAGACTGCTCACTAATATCAGACTGTCACAGGCAAATTTTTACACTGCAAGAACAAAAAAATGACATCACAAAAATGTTTAACTGATGCATGGCTCATCGAGGAATGTTCACTCCACCTAACCACCAATCGCCACCATTTAAATTTCTGTTGATCCACGTTGACCCAATTTTAAATAACTATTAGCAGACTCTCTGTATTTAGGCAATGATACTATCAAAAATACTCTTTTTCCTCTTTGATGAAATGTTTGGTCTTCTATCAAATTACACTAAAATTAACAGCTTTCCTTTGAATTTTTTTTAATTACTCATCTATTTGAAAAGGTCATCGAATGTCCATATCTGGATTTTTTCGAAATGAGAAAATATAATGTTTAAATATTAAATGATAATGGATATTGCAAATTAAAAGTATTACAGAAACCCATTTAGGACCTATAAAAATATTTTGAAATTTGATATAACGATTTTTCAAATTTGTTATAACGAATTTAATTCATTATAACAATTTCTTTGAATTTGTTATTTGCCCCTATACATGTATATAATTTGTTAATCTGTTATAACGAATTTGTTGAATTCATTATAACGAATTCAAAGAAATTGTTATAAGGAATTCAATTCGTTATAACAAATTTGAAAAATCGAATTTAAAACGAATTAAAAAAATTGTTATAACAAATTTCAAAGTTTGTGATAACGAATTAAATTCGTTTAATCAATGTCAATAATCAGGACCTATAGAAAAAAAATATATATATGAATTCGATACATCGATTTGTCGAATTCGTTTTAAAAAAAATTATAAGTTATAAAAAAAATTGAATTTGTTTAAACGAATTCAATTTGTTATAACAAGTTTTGGAGTCTTTTAAAACAAGTTTAATTCGTATTAACAAATTTTTGAATTTTTTATAACGAAATCTAAAAATTTGTTATAACAGATTAAATTCATTATAGCAAATTCAAAGAAATTGTTATAACGAATTAAATTAGTTATAACAAATTCGACAATTCGTTATATCAAATTCATAAATATTTATCGATAGGTCCTAAATGGGCTTCCATAAAAGTATACTTCAACTTGGTAATAATTTTGTTTCTTGGCTTAAAAAGCTGTAATGGCCGAGGGATACTTAATTCGGAACGGTACCTGGAGGCTCTTGGGAAGTGAACTTACAAAACATCGATTGCAGGTCATTACCAAATTAACCTATTATAATATTTAGTTTTTTTTAAATTCTTTTGCTATTTCGCTTTAGATATGTAGATATTATATAACCAAATTAAATTGTCCTGATTTGAGTGCAAGATGAAATAAAGACTCCTTTTTTGATTTTACATATTTAAAGGATTGGACCGAAATCCCTGGAGGCCCTGTAAGAATTGAACCGGGAGACGTAATTGTATGTTATCACATCAAATCAATCACTTTTTCAATTTGATTTAAGCATCAAATGGATCTCTTTTTTTTTACAATGTTTTTGTATTCATAAATTTGAATTGAATATTGAAAACTTTAACACGTTTAATCCTGTGTTGTTTATGAAGTATTCAATTTGTAATTACTGTATCAATAAAACATGTCTCTGTTATAGGCTTCAAGATGCCTCTACATTAATGAAAATGACACCCCTGTAAAATTTGGGTAAGTACACTTATCAAGCGTTAGATGAGAATCCTTGGGGGTATTGCTGCTATTCAATATAGGTAATTGATAAAAGTTTGCATTCTCAAAAAAGAATAACAACACAATGACCTGTTGAAATAAATTTCTCTCCAAGGAATATTAATGAAATATGTGTTATTTCTCGCAAAAAATTGCAAAAGCAAATGACAATTTTGCTTAACAAGGCCTTATCTAGTTGGACATTACGAAAACGGAATAATAAAAAATTGATTCTGGAAATAAATTTGTATGTATTATGCTAAGAAAAATTAGAATGAAATTTTGTTACCTTACTTTTATTGTAGTCAAATGGGGGCACTTTCATGATATGGACCATTTTTGTGCTTTTATACACAATAATATACTGTAACTCCAAAATAAACAAAGGTATTGACAAATAAAAAAAAATGTAGAATTTTTTTGATTCTCATATATATCATGCAAATTTGCATCCCTGTTTAAAAAAAATAAAAAATAATTCTGAGGAAGCCTTTATTTCAGTGAAAAGTAGGCATTTCAAAACACAAAAATAGGACTTATTTTATCCAACTAATTGTTTTTTAAGTTGCATTAGGTTTATATAACATTAACAAGCGATTGTAATACGTATTAGTTTCTAAATATTTAATTTTACATTAAAGCTTACTTTTTTCTTTATGCTCAATTAAAAACAATGAGCATAAACACTTCAACATGTTCGAGGAGTAAGACTTAAATCGTTTACTTTTAGTTGCAGTGGGATTTTTTTTCTTACTCACTAACTGATATTAAACAAAGTAAAATTAATGAATCTGTACCAAGAAATTGTTACCTCAAAATAAATTATGTTTCAAAGTTGTTTATTAATTTAAAAAAAAAAAAAAATTTTCTAATAGCATGTTAGTAATGAAAGTGCCAGAATGAGCCAGATTTCAACAAGCACAGTCAACAGAGCATGATCACCGAAACATTTTAGTGCAATTTTGCATCATTTTAATTGTGCATTATTGTATTCAATTTTACGGCAGTCCAGGGTACTGTGACGTGCCTGAGTCGATGTTGCGTTAAAACTTATGCACAGATCAAGTAGATCGGGCCTCGTTAATATAAAAAATACATAGAAAAATGTAAAAGATATTTTTTAAGGTTTTCCGTCGGAAACGGAAGACCTTCTACTGATTCTGTTGGTAAAGATTATTCTTTTCTTTTCTTCTACTTCCTAGACGCCAACTTTGAGGCCTCATATCTCACTCATTTATCAACGGATTTGCTCAAATTTTCAGACAATATAGACATTATTTAACTCTATCAGAGTGGTATCTAACATTAAAAAATTCACTTCCTCTTTTTAGTTATTAACCTTTAAACGAAATATTATAGGCTTTCGTTTCCAGATAAAGGCTTAGAGACCATAAAAGCTGGAGCAGAATTTTTACTGATTTTAGGTAACAGAAGTGTTGAAGTTGTGCACATCGGTTTTTGTTTTTCGATTTCTGTATTCACAATGGCGCTATATAGGGGTCAAAAATTAGAACGCCTAAAAGAGCGAAAATTTACACACATTTTCATTTTTATCTTGAAAAACTAAAAACATTTTGATAAGACATAATGAACAAAAATTGTGCATAATTACAAGAGCTTTCATATAATGATATTCAAAAGGGCCTTGCCCCTATAATTAGGTATCAAGGGACCTTCAAAGTTTTTGTTTTATAACTCAAAAACGGTAAATATTTCGAAATGACTATCGATTATAAAGTTGTGCTTTAACATCTTACTGATCTCATGAAATTGTTATTGTGTTCGAGTGTTGTTTCAAATGAGCTGGTGCATGACAAAAATATGCACAGGTAATTCTTTTCACTCAGCACGTAAACGAGAGCTTCTCATGCGTGTTACCAAAGCAAGCTTACTATAAATAATAAACATGGCTACATTGGATGCTAATATTTTTCAGCATAAAGTTCTCGAAGTGTTTGTGCTTTTTTTCTTACAAATTATCATGTTTATTCACTGACAACTTTCCCTTTTATTTCATTTTTTAAAAATCGTATAAACCAAGTATACTGAAAAGGGAAGAAAATATAACCTTTTCTTCATATCACATAAAAGCAAACAATATAGTGAGAAAATAAAACATAACTAAAAAACACATCTACTATTCACAGCCATTAAGTGCACGGCTTTAACATTCACCTTGTTTGTTAACAATTATATAACGCGCCCACCTCGATAGCGGCGGGGCAAAGTCGGTCACCGGGAATCAATCGGCGTGTGATCCAGCGACCTACAGTGACTTACTGTCATACACAAAAAAAGAAAACCACCACAGAATGGTTAAATCAATTCTTGATAAAATTGTTCCTTAAATTCTTATACTATCTCTGTCCCATGAAAATATTATTTTGTTCGAGTCTTACATATGGTAGGAAAGAAAGCTATCTAGATCCGTATTCACCGTAAACAAGGCTCCGTTCTCATTTTGATATTGAAGAACTCTTTAATTATGCGTATAATTGAAATAAACTTGCCGCAAGTAATAAATATTTTACCACGCTGTATCATATCTCTTTTTTAAATTGGGTTTTAAACGTGTTCCTTGTTTCCCGTTCAGAGTATTCAATGGTTCATTTTCCTTTTATTAATAAATATCTTTCCAAGACAAAGAATTATAGAAAAAAGCACGAATATCTTTTATTCGTTTAAATATGAACACAAATAATTTGAACGGAAACAATATACGCCGGGATCTCATAGAAAACTTTTAAGAGTCAAATAATACACTATTATTTACTGCGCGATTCTCATATTTACCTGGAACCCCGATTCTAAGTGTGTTTACCATTACGTAATCTATCTTTCGATTACACGCGGCCGTAATAAATATTCGGTTTAATATTGAAATGCATTCTCTACTATTAAAAAACTACCTGATCTGCCTCTTATAGCACATGGAATACGCCATTTTATATCAAAATGACGTCATGTCAACAGGTTCCATGCGATCAGTAATTGTTTGTAACCTGATACTGGAGTATGTTTGATTTAACCAGCAATTTTTTTATTCATTTATAAGTTTTCATTTTGTTTATTATGCTAATATAGGTTTAAGTTGCAAATTATTTCAATTTTTGCTTTTATGAGGAATGACTTTTTCGTGTGCTGTCACAATAAACATTTCATGGATAAATTAGACCCTGTCCCCTTTTTCTAGCCTAAACAGTGCTGCGTTGTAGGATAATTCGAATAATTTAAATCATTTCACTTTCTTTTCTTTCACAGTCTTACCCATAAAGAAGAAATGTGTGTCTTTGAAATAGATTTTGGATTTGAGGACCAATATCAGGATGAATTTAAACGCCCTCTTGGCTGCATCGAAACCTCTCCAACCTTTTCCTTTTGCAAAGTTAAATCATTGGAAAGTGTGTGTAACAATTACAAACTATAAATAAAGTAATCATAAATTGTTTGTATGTCTCTCCCTTCCCTTATCTCCCTCTCTCTCTCTTTATCTATCTATCTATCTGTCTGTTTTCTGTCTGTCTGTCTGTCTATCTCTCTCTCCCTCTCTCTCTCTCTCTCTCTCTCTCTCTCTCTCTCTCTCTACTGTAAAACAACTTTTATTCGCGAGCGAGAAATTTTCGTGAAGTTCGCGAGAGCCTCGTCGTCGCGATTATTTTTCGCCGCGAACCGGTCCTTAAAGTGTATGTGTGATTTTTTTTCTTCCACACGATTTACATCGATGTGGCTAGCAGTAAATATCAACATTAAACAGCACGTGGTTATTTTTAAAACATATCCAGAATATTAACAATTCACCTTGATTTATATAAGATATGTATTCTTTTTCGGGGCATTGAATTAGTCATACTCATCCAGAAATTTTCAATGTTACGAGCAACAAACCAAACCATATTGTTTTGTAAATTGGGTCACTGCCCCTTTTTTTGTTTACCGAAGCCGATCGTGTTTTCAAAGCATAAAAAATAAACTTAAAAAAACTCGCAAGAATATTTATTTCATTTTAAAACATTTTAAAATTTTACTACTAGTTAAAAAGCAGCATACTATACTATTCATGCAAACTTTAAAATTGTCCAGATAAATAAAACCTTCATTAAGCATGCTCAGAATTACATGTAAATATAAGGAATGTGTACATGGTGAATAAAAGTATAAGACATCTTAAAACATGCGTACTAAAGTTAAACATCTCTCGTTTAAAGTGTTCACAGAAGTACAGGATCAGAATGCATTAATCTGTTAATCACTCAACATGCCCGATCTTTACCACCCATTTCTGATTACGCCTCGCTGACTCTCAAGTTCCGTGAGCGCATCAATGACCCAATTTGCATGGGGAACTTTCACCGAGGAGAGTTTCAAATCAACTTTGATATCATCGATCTTTGTTCCCGCTTTCAATACTTTTTTTTTTATTTCTGTAGCATACCAGGACAGAAATCGTATTTTTACGAAGTCTTTGAACTGGGGATTTCCCGAAAGATCAAGCGGTTGCAATTCACCAGTACATCCTCCCGGTATAAATTTCACAATAATGCAGTGTTTCTTTAATTTTTTTAAAGAAATGAGTTTGTTATTTGTGCAGCAAACAAATCAGATATGCATAAGGCAGGTTGTCTTAAGGGTAAATCAAGAAAATCGCGCATCTTGTTGATGTAGGGCAGAAGAATTGTGTCAACAATTCGACACATGGTTTCTTCGTTTAATAAATGGTTCTCTCAAAAATGAATATCCCATCCCTGTGGAAAACGAACATATGTCGGGGTACATTGTGGTGTTTTACCCTGATACAACAGTTGAGGCGGAAGAACTTTTCCAGACATCGAACAGGTAATAAGAGCGGTAATCTGTCTCTTGTCCTCCAGTCCTACGATCTCCACTTGCTTATCGCCTGTGAAATGAAAAATTTCATTTAATTTCAAATATTTGCAGGTCCCACAAAAACGAAATAAATCTTTGACTTTTTTGTAAATTATATAGTGCATAAATTCTAAAATGATTTCTCATCAGTTCACATGGTTAAAACAACTGTTTGAAAGTTTGATTATAATAGGTCATAATTGTGTATAATTAGTTAATCACACCTACCGACACTGTGCATCGTCCAATTCCCGCAGGGGATTATTGACACGTTCGTTTGATCAAAGTTTAGAACAAGTTCTTCTAGAATGTTATGTTCCAATCTAATTTTCTTTACAGATGAAACGAACTCTAACTTCTGGTTCTCGAAATCCAGGGGAAGTTTTCTGGCTTCATTTGTCCCTTTTCGTTTCACAAAACCCAGTCGCCTCAAAAATGCTTCCAACCAGGATCGATCCAATGCAATGGGTCCTCCATTTTCTGACAGTAAGGAGCGATCATTGAACTCAACTATTCCTTTAGCCCCCGCAATTAAAATATGTCTATTAACCACTGACCCAGAGTTGCGTAACTTTTTGATATAGTCAATGACTTCATCGTCATACTTCCCCAAGATTGGGGGTCTTCACCGTGACGCTAGTGGAAGAGAAGTACAAATACCATCTTCGGAATTCCGTATTTCCCTTAGATACTGTTTTTTTTATTGATCTAACAGTCGATTAATTAATTTCAACATGAAGTTCTTTAGAATAACGTTTAGCAGCACTCGTATTTCCGTATTCACATGCCCACTTTATTTTCCGCAGTATAATGATTATAGTTGCCCCGTTTACGTTTTCGGGTATTCTTGATGGTCTCCATCACCCGTTTATTATAATTAGCAACCTGTACACGCTGTGTTTTTTCCGGAGTGTTTTCCAGGGCGGGATAAGGCAGAAAAGTAGAAATTTTTGTTGATAAACAGGGTCCATTATTTACACGTATTGGAATTAAATACTTTTGTAAAGACATTATTTATAAAAGAATTTTCAAAACAGTCACACATGTACCCGTATCTCCAGTATAAAACAGCATATCTCATTGAAACTCTCAGGTAAAATGACCCAACTTCAATAGCTAAGTACCCCTGATTTCATGGTCTGGTGCCTACAAATAATGCTTAAGAACAGCTCACTACCATACAGGTGTAGAAAACAACACGGGTGTGGATCTTGATTTTTTATGCACAAGATTTTTTTTTCTTCAAAAGGCTTGATCGCGAAAATTAATCGTCGCGAACAAGTTTACCCCCGGTGAATCGCATAAAAGTCGCCGCGAATAAAAGTTGGTTTACAGTATCTCTCTCTCTCTCTCTCTCTCTCTCTCTCTCTCTCTCTCTGTTGTAAATTAAAGGAAAGGAAATCAAGTTCAACTTTATTTCGCTGTTAATGAAAGTCATTGGCAAGGCAGGGTTTCCGGAGAAAAAAAAGTTTTCATACATATGTTTCTTTTTCTTATTAAACAGTCATTGAGAGTGATCTCCCGTTTAGAATTCTTTAGGCGGTGGACATAAAGCGTTTATAGATGTAAACAAAATCACGGGAGTTTTTAATGCAAAGAATCAACTATACAACAGGAAAGTAAAACAGTGCTGGATTTTTTTGTACCTTGTGTAAACTAAAGGGGCAGACGGTCAACAGGTCGTCATTTACTTAAGTAGTGTTGGGATGGACTAAGATGTGACATAAGATGAAAGTGGTGAAAGCTAGCTAACTGGATGAAAACAATTCTATAAAGCACGTGAAGGAGGCATCGATCAGATGTGGATACTATAAAATTATAAAGAACTTTTGGACACTTTGAAATCGCAAGACTTTTCAAAAATCAACATTTAAAAACTAATTAAAATCCAGGCTTTTTGATATCATTGATAGATACTTCTTCAATAAAAATGGAACTCGTAAATTCACTTACCTCGTCATTGGTCATTTGCAAAATTATTTTGTTAAAACAGATTCTGATTGCACACATAAGTACTCTGAAGTTGACATAAAGATGCTTGAGTTTCTGATTGACAACATCTATGTATATTTTGGAGAATAGGTATTCCAACAATCTATTTGAATTCCCATGTGTACAGATAGCGCTCCGCTATTAGCAGACTTATTTTTATATTCATATGAAGCAGAATTTACACAGGATGAAAATCCACCATTCAGTCCACTGAATGGTAACTGAATGACCTCAGAATGCTCACTGAAAGGTAACTGAAAAGACCCTTTCCCGTGACTTTCTGTGATCATTCAGTTACCATTCAGTCGACTGAATGGCACATACATTTCAGTGACCTTTCAGTTATCATTCAGTTGCATCTTTTTATTGAATAATCGGCTTATTTTTTAACTAAAAACTGTATTTCACTTTTTCTGGTTGATAGCATTAAATTGATCAAACTCGGAATAAAAAACTAGAAAAAAAATAAATTTATGCAAGAAAAAATAAATTAAGCCAAAGGCCAGAATCAAATCCGGATCTACTGCTTGAATGTCAGCGACCTTATCAATTGAACTACGACTTCTTGATGAATATGTTTGATTTAAAATCAATCAATTTGTAGAAGTCTGTGGAACAATCGGTTGACCTGTTGTATCAGGGAGCTGCGATGTGTATATATCTTGTATATCTTTTGTATATTCTATGTTAGTTGCGCGGATTTTGGGGGCAGACTGATTAATTACAAGTCTCCTATCGGGATGATGACAATTATCAGCGTCGAGCACCTGTTCCTTTGCCAGAGATTTGAGATCGTTGTAAATTCTTGAGAAACATAATTAGTAGAATAAAAGGGTATCAATTAAAAAGCTAAAAATGTACAATATTTAGTTTTTTCTACAAGAGGCATGTATAAATGATTACTCTATTCATGTGAAAAGATTTAAAATGATGTCTTTCGAAAGCTAAAATAATTATCCTGAGGTTTTGACAATTAAGAAACGAAATTTATAATATTAGGGGTGTTATGTCTCGTCATTTAAAACTAAATACACGTATATTAAGCACTATAGAATGTGTTATACGGAATTTAAATTATTTTTATTTTGATTCGACTATCGGATCATTATTTTTTATCAATTGAAGAATTCTTGTTTTCTTAATCTAATTAAAAAAAAAAATTCATTTTGAATTAGTATCACTATAATTATTTAGACATAGTTTTAAGGTACCCGAATTTAATCACGATAAGAAAAAAGACACAGTAAAGACTAAATAATAAATCTCTATTCAAAATATTGCTGCATTGTTAAGGAAAAATATCTGATTATAAATTAATTAACTAGTAAAAAACTGCTAAATTGAGACTAAAATGTCCCTGAAAGGTAGCTAAAAGACGATGGAAATGTCACTGAAAGTTGAAATGTGTCCGCTAAATTGTGACTGAAAGCTAAGGTACCTGAAATATGACTGAAATGCAACTGAAAGGTCACTGAAATGTATGTGCCATTCAGTGGATGAATGCCCACTGAAAATTCACTGAAATCCGCCATCCAGTTTTAACTGAAAGGTCTTGTTTCTTCCTGTGATCGCCCTTACACAGCAAATTGTACCTAATGTTAATTTAATGTTAATCTCTGTCGTAAGCTGTGAGTGTGATAGTATGCCTACTATGTGCTTTCGAGCATTTTTGTTATGAATATCAGCATTGTTATTTTTAAAACCTATTCATGTTTGTTAAAATACTGTTTATCACTTATGTGCTATACGGAAAAAAATGAAAGTGAAATTAGAAGAATAGAAGTTAACCATCTCGAGGTTTAAGTAAACCACGTAATGTGACCGATGTTTCCCCATATATCAACGAATCAGTTAAGCCGTTTTCGCCGCTCAAGAAAATAAATTTCTATATAGATTTTTTCTCAGAGGCTGGAACTCAATGTCACGCCTGACACGCAGCTCTAAAGTGAACCATATCAATGAGTCTGACTTAGTCCTCGATACTCAAAAAAACCAGCTCACAGTCTAAATTATAATGCAAGTACTAGTGGAACATAGAATATTTTATAAGCATTGTTTATATAAGATTTTAACAGATAATGAACCATACCAATTTGTTTTCCTTCTACTGCATAATACAGATAAGAAACATGTATGCAATACATGAAGATAAGAGCAGACTACAGTACACTAGCTATTTATTAGCGTCATCTTTTGTTTTTCATGATAACCAGGAATAAATGCTACTTAAAATAGTATGATGCATTTATATTTAATTACAAAAAATATTATAACTTGATCTACAGTTCATCGAATTCTATTATAGTTCTATTAAACATAGGAGAGACAGAACTAAATCGTTATTTTTATTGAAAGCAATTCTGTTTTAATCAAACTTGTGTGCAGTTTTGGGTATGAACATTATTATACTGGAATATGACAGATCTTATAATTCCCGGACTCATTTCTTCTTTCTGAAATTAAGGCGTTTTTTCAAGTTTGGAAATTAAAAAAGTTAAAAGACGAATGATCTAGCAAATTTCTTAAATATAAAATAAATAAGTTTCCTTTTATCCCCAAAACTGCTTTATTCTATAGGGTGTGCGGGTTTCGACGCTGTCATGAGAAATTTAATGTGGGTTCCTGATTTCGGTTTCTTCCTCTCATTAAAGTTTCGATTTTAAAGAAAAAAATCTGCTTTCAAGTTTTAATAATGCGAAAAAAAGTCAAGCATAATGTCATATGATATCTGTTTTGTATGTCATACGGTTTGGGACATTATTTACTGAAGAACCCCCGTACAGTATACATATTTGTAATTGAAGGGAATTCAAAAATTGAAGCAATACATACTTTCATCGCAGCAACGGCACGTTTTATTTGATGTTACGTATGCCAATACTTTCTAACCGGTACTTTATTGTATTTTTTTCTCTACTTTTTTTCCTGTTTCTTTGTTACTATGTTTGTCTATTTAGTTCATACCTATATATTGTGTGTTCATATTGACCTTGTCAGGAGAGGGCTAAAAGAAGGCTTTGTCTGCTGTACGATCCCATTCACTTAATGTGAATAAAATTCTGTATAAAATCGTTTATTAATACAGTATATGTCAAAAATATGTGCAGTGTTAATTCATTACGCCAACCATTTAATACCTAGTGACTGCGCTAACTTACGAATACGTCAGTTCATGAACAGGTACAGTATACATATTTGTAATTTTCAGGAAATAGTGGAACGTTTTATATTCAAAATTATTCTATTGATCTTTCTGTATACTATCATTTGTGATTTTTCTATAGAAAGCAGCGCGACATCCATGAATTATAAGTATTCTGATGTGAAGCAAGAACTAGACACTGTCAGACTGTTACTTAATCAGGAAACTTTGATTCGAGTGTCACAAGAGAAGACATTAAAAGATTTAAACAAAGTGGTCGAGGAATGGAAGGCCATCACTCATGCAGGATAATGAAAACAAAAATGTTCTAGTATCGAGTAAGTGACTGTACACTAATAGGTATGTTTTCCCATGCACCGGACACGATATCAATCTCTTCATTTTTCTGCGAGATATACAATCATTTAAATATAACACCTACTGGCAGACAAAATAATTTTCTTTATATTTCCATCAAAGTAAAAAAAAAATCTTTATTATATTAAAAAAAATAATTAATAGGGATGGCAATTGAATACAGAATTGCTAATCGGTTAACCGTAAAACGTTCCTACCGATTAACTGGTTAATCGTATCAAAATAAACGTTTACTTTTCTTTACCTTTTATTTGTAAGTAGCACTATCTGTATACACATAAAGACAGAAAAAAGAAGACTGCAGGTAAGACATTAGAAATTATATTTTATTCTATTAACTAAAATTCTATTTGCCTTGATTCTTTCAACAACATGTATTTTTTTCCTATTGACAAGAAAAAAAATTATAAAAAGCATGAAACCAGACTAACAAATCATTGACATTTTCACACAAGTTCATTTTGCATGCTCAAAATAATCAAAATAATCAAAACTCATTCTGAGCTGTTGCCCTAATTACAGTGTTTGTTAAATAATTTAATTGGATAGATAACTGAAAAAGACAAACATACTAAAACGGATCTAAAATGAATAATTATTATCATTAAAAAATTAAGGAAAATCGCGTTAACGACAAGGTGTTTTCACCGGAATTGCCCAAACTCAAACTGACAACTTAACTCAATCCGAAGAGCCATTGTTACCTCCATATCAGCTTTAAAATATCCTTCAAACGCTTAATTATCAACCTTTGTCCAGAGATTTCTATTCTAAACATGAATTGTAAGAAAATTGTGTTCAGATTGACATTTATTTTATTTTTTCCGACTAACCAATTGCAGAACTTCTAACCAAGTAATCGGTTATTTAATAGGTTAAAAATTGCCATCCCTAATAAATACATAAAAGAATTATTCCTTCAGTATCACGAGTTATATATTATACCATCATATATTACAAAATCAAATTGTTGGCAAACGTTTGAGAGATGCGTAGGGGTTTCCGTTGATCATTTAACACCTAACACTTCACAAATCAACCGCCGAATTATGGCTGAAAACTGCCTACTCAGCTTAAATCAACAATAATCATCAATTAACGAATCGAAAATCTTTATTATATTTAACACAAATTATTTTGCAGAGCAGTATGTCCAATCAGTAATAAACAAACTACTGAAGTCCAAGCCAAGAAATTAGAGATGCGTTAGATAAATTGAAATCACTGGATGGAAAGCTGAAATTATATAGAAAGGAAAATACTGACTTAAAAGCGAAAATGCTTTTAACATGGCGGAACAAAATAGAAGGTACACACATGAAGACAGTCCTAAGGAAACTAAGTTTCTCTTACTTCCTTGTGTATTGAATTTTTGGCACGAAATAAATGTTTGAATTTCGGAACAAAAACATATATATATATATACATATATATTTTAGGCGAAACTCCGACTTATGTGAGATGGGGTAGAAATACATGCAACAATGGATCAAAATTACTTTATGCTGGTAAGGAAAATATATTTAAAACTGGGTAATATTAACAATTCTCTATTAGTATTTCTATGTCGATCACTGAAACGAAACAGTCCTGGTAATAATTACAGCTTTATTGTTTACTGTTCTTATATTAACATAGGTCAAGCTGGTGGAACATTTGACGGTGCAAAAGGAGGGGGCCGCTAACCCCTTATGTCTCACATTTGATGTCTTATGGGGAAACCGAACAAAAACCCCGGGATCTGCCTATTTGCATGGTGTTGAGTACGAAACCAACTTTTGGGGACCACATTTTGATGACAAAGACGTCCCCTGCGCAGTCTGTCAATTAAAAACACGTACACATGTACTTATGATTCCCGGAATGGACGGATTAAGGGATGGACAGAAGAATATAACGGATACCTATCATCAGAAGCTCACAACGGTGACAGATCACGGGGATTCTACACGTGCGTAGACGAGAACCCCTAGCAGATTAAAGGTGGTTCAGGAAATGCTAATGGTTTCGTTTCCTGTTTTACGATGTGGTGGCCAAATGCGGAAGTTTGAAATGACAACAAATCAATTACATGTGTTGTCTGCTCAAAATGATTAAAAGCATCATTGTAAGCCTACAATTTAGGTTATCAAGTTTGTTACTTTAGAACAAGTCTTTCTTCAATACAGTTTGCATTGAATTCTCATTTGTTTCATTCCCCCTTTTGTCTTTCTAGATTTAGATTCATTTTAGTGTTAATTAATTATTTATTGTACAGTCTTATGTTTAAATAAAAAAAATCTTTAGTCATTTAGCAGTTTTTGTTGTTTTATCTTAAAACTGAATTATCTGAGGAAATCATGACAGAAAGCATAGGACGCTTTTGATCAATAGACAGGGATTACTTACTTCTCCATTGCACTTGATTAAAACCCTCGTGAATTTTGATGGCCCATGCTTGCTTTTCTCAAAATCTGTATCGTGTCAATGGACATTTGAACATCATTGTTGTTGTTTTTCATTATTTTTATTGCTTTAACATATCAAAACTTAACTCTATACGAGGTGATAAGGAATATTGCTTTTGCTACGTAAATAATTGTAGTTGAGAAAAGAAAAATGGAAATGATATAGTATATAATATTTTGTTTATAAAGTATAATTCCTTATAATTTTTTTAATATAAAACCAATGCGTCAAAATATGTGTACAAAGAGAGAGTCAAATAAAATAAAAAATAGATATGAAAAATCAGTAATTTTTAAACAGTTATTGGTAACAATTTCACATATACTTAATTATTCCATAAATGCACTGAAAATTGTTCTCTGAAATATAAATAAAATTATAGCATTGATGTACCGTCATAATACCACAAATGAAAAAAAAAACAAGCCCAAAGTTGAACATTTTTATTCAAATGTTAAACATACTGTACATTAATGATTAAAAAAATATTGATACAATTGGAAAAACTAAGGTTATTGACACAATTGCAAATTAACATGAACAAACTCTGACAATGAAAACAAAATAAAAGAAAATTTCCGTTGACTAAAATGTTATTTTTCAAGGATCAATTCAATAATTTTTAGAATTTATTTGATTTAATGTGGTTTACGATTGTTTTTGTAAAATAAACCATGTTTTCATAACTCCTTATTTACACGTATAACTATAAAATGATAACGTTTTCCAGTATAACAGGTCGAGAAAACTACCTTATATGGATATTGTTTCGATTGCGCACAGAGGTGCTCACAACAAACAATGGTCCAATCCAGTGAATGAGCCGAAAAACATGATGGTCTACTAGATGTTTATTTTTATTACAAACACGTGGGTCAGGAAAATTAGGGACGCAATTTCAAATGACTGCAGGGAAGTCAGCTACCAATTTTTTGAAATGTATTTATGAAAAATACGAAGATGAGGAAATAATTCAGATTCGCAATGCTCACATTAACAAACAAAGTCAGTTTTCCTTGCTCAATAGAACTTTGAAATACCAGTCACAAAGTCTTCAGAAGTAAATAAGACTCAAGTTTTTTAACTCGATATTCATTAATTTGCCATGTAAAAGGTTAAATTTATTTAATTGTTGCCCAGTCATCTGTTACTAGAAATTAAAATTGTATTTCATTAACAACAACAAAAAAAAAAAAAAAAAAAAAAAAAGCTTAATTTGTCTTTTATTTATTTTTTACCTGTTATATATAAATCCTCATGCACATTGATCATAGAACGAGAGCAGCATATATTTTGAAGTTTTTAACGTTGTAAACATTGACATTACGTGAGCATACCCTAGAGTTGATTGTTTTTGGACTAAGGAATATGTACGTGAAATTGACTTTTCACTGACAATACAGCACAGAGAAAGCTGTCAACAAATGGAATTGTACAATGGAGTGAAGAAAACCCTTATTTTTATCATTCTAAATCATTTGTATGTAAATGTAAGGATGGAATCAGTAGATGATGGATATTCATATTGTATTAAGTGTGTAAAATGCTTGGAGAAATGCATTACATTTTTCCGAGAGTGAGAGCAATTTTAAAAAATTGGCCGTTTAGAAACACACGTGTAGTACCTTTGTTGTAAACAATAATGTAACCTATTGAGCTGATTGGTTGACTTGTCAGTCACGTTGGTTCCCCACTTAACATGTAAATTTATTCCGACGTCATAGAAAATAGTTTTCTCGACCTGTGTAAGGCATATAGCATTTTTATGAAGTCATCGTTTAAGATTCTTGAGAAAAGGAAAAAAAATTAAAAACCAAGAATCCATCAGTATGATTATTCTAAAAAGCCATGTGCTCACCGTGTCCATATGTGGCGTTTCGGTGCAGGTGGAGTATATATAGCTAAATAACAGCATGGATTAATGAAAAAAGCACCCGCAAATTCTTGTCATATGGCCATAGAAAAATCTAGAATAATATTTAAAAAGGATTATTTTCTAATCAAAGGGATTTGTAGTCAAAAATAAATATGGGTTTAAGTATTATACTGTATTAGTCCACTAGTGGTGAAACCGGAGGGGACTACAGGTTCCCTCTATGTCTGTCCGTCCTTCCACGTCTGTCTGTCATTCTGTTCTACTTGGTTTTCCGCACATTTTTTTCTAAACACCTGGCCTGCAGATATTGAACTGAACTTTTATCTGTAAATCTATCTTGATGAGATCTAAATTGAATGTCGTTCTGACTCATTTATTTTTGACAAAATTATGGCATTCTTAATTTTTCATAATGGTTTAAGATCGGGTTCGTGCTGCACTATATTCCGATGGTCAACCAGGTAGGGGACATGTATTGCTAATGCAATACCAGGGTTTTCCACAAGGGGTTTTACCATGGCGGCCTGCCATGATTAAATTTATCTGCGTCATGCTTAAACGAGCTGCGTCATTGTTAAAACCGGCAGCCATCATGATTACATTTTATTGCATTTCAGTCCACATACATTTATTTTAATGACTTGAGAAGTGAATTGTGTTTATACTACGACTGCCATGCACCTCGCATGCCTCGAGAAAAAGCCGGGTCGTGCTAAAACAAACACTGTCGTTAATCGGTGGCTATGTTATGAAGCGTGACAATAGAGTCAATAAGCTGATTGTCAATAATTTGAGAGTTGATTATCCTGTACGGAAAATTATGTAAATAATTTTGAGGACTACAACATGTTCACTACAAGCGATTAGATACCGGGTTTATAAAAGATGACAATTACTAGTACGAACATAATAATCGTGACGAATTGCGATTTGATCAAGAACGATATGGGAATAACGAACAGTATTCAATCTCAAAGTCCATAAAACAATACAAAATAAGAGCAGAGCAAACATGGACCTCCGAAATATCAGAGGTTGGATCAGGTGCCATGGAGGAGTGATAATCCCCTGCTGACCGGTCACACCCGCCGTGTGCTCCTTGTTATGATCAGGAAAAAAACGGAATTATCTGTTGTCAATTCAGTGTATAAATAATGGACTGACAATTCTAATGAAAAACGTTAGTCAGGTTTTGACTCAAAGATTTATATTTGCTGACAAGGTCATTGTATCGACCATAGAACTAACAAAATGATGACTTTAAACGAGACTGTTGATATTCTTATTTCATCAACTTGCTTGTCAATAATTTACCTCGTTTTAGAAATTGTTTATTCATAGCGTGTCGAATCAACTAAGATATATACACTTCGTATGCAGGTGATGAAGGAATATTGCTGCATAAGTGAGGGAAGTTGACAATAGAAAAGTTAAAGTCGTCACGTTTTTCATATAGCTTGGTTGTTAAGTTACCATTGAAGTCTTTTTCAAGAACAATATCCAAGTATGAAACAGATTTGTCAGAATCTGTATTGTCTTTAATGTCAAGCTCTCCTTGATATATCGTTTCAACGTAGGAATAGAAATTACCATTGTTAATTGACAATACGTCATCGATATATTTAAAAGTCGAGTTGAAGGCCACAGCAAGTTTTTTTCTTCTTTTCACGCATAAGATTTTGCATATTTTGAATATGAAATATATATGAATACAAAAATAGGTCTGCTAATATTGGAGCGCAATTAGTACCCATGGGAATTTTAATAGATTGTTGTAGGGTTCCTTGCAAAAAAATGCAATATCTAGAAACATTGAATATGTAGTAAATGGGACTCTGGTTCAAATGTTTGTTTGCCGTGGTAACTGTATATATTTTTTTCTTTAAATTATTTCGAAAGGGCAAATTTGTGAACTAAGATAATCATTTTTTTTTTCAATTTGATTGCATTATAATTTTATTTTAGCTTTTAAAACAATTGTTTTTTCAACGTTTTGCTGTTGCAGTGTTTAAGTTTAATAATGTAAAATCAATATTTGATTATGAAGGTTAAACGTCTAACATGTTTTCGTGTTTTCTGTCACATGTCGCCTTTGCGCAGCTTCCTTCATGGTTAAATTTTCAAATGAAGAGAACCCTGAATATTCTTTGAATTGTTGTAATTATAAATTTATAGCAGTTTTGTGACAATAATTTTTAACACTTCGGAGCACTGTTAAGGCTAGAAAAAGGGGGCGGGGCCTAATTTATACGGGATAAGTTTACTGTGACGTCACACAAAAATATGACTTTTATGCATTCACCTTATGCATACATATTACCAGAAAATGAAATAATTTGCAACTTTAAACTGTATTAGCATAATAAACAACAATAAAACTTACCAATGCATCAACAAAAGTCGCTAATTAAATACCATACATCTGGTTTCAAACAAATCACTGATCTCCATGAACTTGTCAATCATGACGTCATTTTGGTAAAAATGACGTATTTCATGTACTGTGAGAGGCAGATCTGGGAATTTTTTAACAATGAAAAATGCGTTTTATCATAAAACAGAATATTATTTACAGGTTTTTAATAGGCTAATAATACCAATGTTTATCCTTTGTTAAGTGCGATTATTCATCAACTAAAGAATTATTTATATAATTATGTCGTGTTTTAGTGTTCAGGTTAGGTATATTTTACATATAGGTGCATACACTAAATAAATCTTGACCAATTTTTGAATATAAATAAAGGATATGTTCCTTAACCTGAAAAGTGCTGCTGCTTTCTTTAAATCGAGAGCATGACTTTATAAGTACACAAAATATTTGGTAAAAGTCAAACATATTTCGACATGGGCCTATTTACTTGAAATTATAACTATTAAAACGTGAATTCTATTCAAAGCAGCAGCACTTTCCAGAAGTCTCAAAGTATGCAGAAACAATTAATAGTTTGAATTTTTAATTTCAACTAGGGTATGCCCTTGCGATATTGAAATTTGTTATTGACCTACATTCCGTGTACCTACTATGCATTCATCACGTGACTGTCCATCGATGGGACCAAACTCCATACAGTACAGAGTAGGTTATACTATGCTATTTCCATAAGTATTCATGTTCTTTGATAACAGAACAGGTGAATTAAAATAAATTCAGTTTTAAAAACAATTCCCGTTTTTGCACTTCTATTTTCCGTTGATTTCTCATAGTAAGCCTTAACAGTGCTGCGTTCTGCACTCAGAGTTGAAATAAATCTACATGCGTGTTCATTTTTGCGCCATATGAAGATACTTTTTTCCAGTGTATAGCGTTGTAGCTTTTGTGGTATTGTGACTTTTTTTCCAAATAGAGTTACACAGTGGCACACTAAGAGAGTTGCACAGTGACACACTTGCCCAATATTCAGGACTTTGCTCTTTATTTTCCGTTATTCACATACTAACTATTGCAGACATTATACTTACTTACAACCAGAAACAATTATGACTTGCACACTATGGATTTATCGCTGGAAATCAAAATTGGCGACAAAAATTGCATGAAAAATTTCCGAGGGGTGAATAGCAAAAACAGTACCACGGAGCATACTTTCTATGCGTGGAAAACTTCGAACTTTAAAAAAAATAATTATGTTACCTTCTTAGCTGGACAAAAGAAAAATAGGGTAATTGACATTTTCACATTTTTTAAATCAATATACTTAATTAAGTAACTATTTGATTTGATGTTCCCTTTTCTTCCGAATCACTTATCCTATTTCATAAAATCTGAAAAAAAAACACAATTCTTAGAAAAGCAAAAATTGTTTATTATGCATTACATTGCCTGGTTAAAGGGTAGGGTTATTTTCATCCCAACAAAGAAAAAACTTTTATTTCATTGTTCCTTGAATCCAAACAGTTATCAAATATTTGGCTTATACAGCTAAGAATTAATAAATCATTTAACAATTCATTAATTGGTAATAATGGACAAAAAGGAAAA
>PRKT01001968.1:20316-35077 GCA_003671525.1 Saccostrea glomerata | reverse complement strand
GGGGGGGGGGGGGGTAGACATTTTTTTAAAAGTCCCATGCGTCAATTGTATTAGGATCTGGAGATTTGACAGGCCAGTGCATCAAACAGGTGCTCTTTGGGCGTCTCGCGCGTAAATATACGTCTCTATGGAGATTAAGACTGTTGAAGATGATACTGGACTGCTATGAGCACCAATTTGGTGCCATTTCTAAACCACTGAAGGTGCTGATTAATTTTTTTCTAAAGTGGTTTACGACCATGTAAAACAATCTTTTAAGCTTTTTTTGACGCGGAACATTAGATTCAGTCGAAGATCTATATCATTTCCGGTTTGGTTTAATTTTGTCAAAGATTTCAAATTAAGAGAATTAAACGATAAGAATGGACGCAAACCCTAAAGAAAAATGTGTTTAAATGGATTTTCATGTTTGTTGTTTATTTTTAAAAGTAATATGAAGGAAAAATAAACACTAAAATAAAAGTGAGTAAAACGTGCTGCAAGGATGATCCAGATATCAACATTCCAACGGATATCCTTCCTTCTTCAAAGGTCATTTTGCCCATGTGTTGTGTTTTTTAGTTTAACAAGTTGTTAAAATTGATCATGGCCAAAAAAGAAGCTGATTAAACAAAATACGTGGCACAAAGTACAGAGTTGTTGTCTACAAATTTTGTCACGGAACACGGGATTTCATAGGTGATAATTGATTTTATTTCAACAGTTGTTGAAAAGACTCATTGGTTGTAGTAATTTGAAAATATCATACCACTCTATTGTGTAGTTTTTAATTTTAAATACCTTTATTAAAATGATTGTTTTAAGTGTTTGTATATTGTCCTTCAATACATAATTTTTACAAACTAAATTTGTGTACTTTTAATAATAGAATCCTGGAGATCGTTTCACAAAAGCATCGTAAATTACGTACTACTTAGCGAGTAACGACGAACTTAGGAAGTACCTACACACTACGTTAAGACCGTTTCACGAAAGGTACTTAGAACTGTCGTAGAATATGCGCAACTAACGAGGTACCTAATTTTACTAATATTATCCTGTGCGGTCTTTTTCTTTAAATATTGGTTCCCGGTAGTACATAATCTGATGGTTTTTACATTGAAATGGATTTTTCTGCTAACCACTGCAAATTCATTATCTAAATCATATCCAGTTCACATAATAGGACAAACATTGTAAACATTTATACGTACATGTATTATCAAATAATTCATAAGAGCGCTCGCTTCGTGATCAGGAGGTCGTGAGTTCGAATCTCGTCCGCGACTCACCTAATTAATATAAATGGGTATCAAGAAGGATATGAAGATAACGAACAGTATTCAATATCAAAGTCCATAAAACAATACAAAATAGGATCAGAGCAAACACACATCCGAAACATCAGAAATGGAATCAGGTGCTATGGACAAGTGAGCATCCCCTGCTGACCGGTCACACCCGCCGTGAGCTCCTTGTTACGATTGGGAAATAACGGAAAAATCTTTCGTCAATTCAACGTATAAATAATAGACAAACAATAAGTATCAAAAAGGTCAGTCCGCATTTGACTCAATGATAAATTGTATTTGCTGACAAGGTTATTGTATCGACCATAGAACTTCTTGTTTCATCAACTTGCTTGTCAAAAATTTACCTCGTTTTAGAAATCGTTCATACGTAGAGCATGCTCTTGCGTATCGAATCAACGGAAATATATACACTCCGTATGCAGGAGATGAAGGTATATTGCTGCATACGTAAGGGAAGTTGACGATAGAAAAGTCATCACGTTTATCATATAGCTTGGTTGTTAGACTACCATTAACGTCTTTATCAAGTAAAATATCCAAGTATGAAACAGATGTGTCAGACTATTTGGTATCTTTTATCTCAAGCTCACCAGGATATATCGTATCGACGTAGGAATGGAAATTACCATTGTTAATTGGTAATACGTCTTCGACATGCATATGTATCTATACGAGGGGTTATCAGAAAGTTTGCAAACACATAAAACAAATAAAATTAGGATTTAGTGTTCATTATTTTTCAAAATAGCCCTCGCTGATTTTAATGCATATCTGCTACCGCTCTGCCCATGGAAGAATTACGTGACATGCTCTGAAGCACTCTGTTCAACAACGCTAAAATATTTCTCCGAATCTTATATTTCTTACCACGCATGTTGATTTTTATAACAGGAACAGTCAATTTGTCAGAAATGACAAATTTTTGGAAATAGGATAGTTGGATAAGGATATCCATTCCTAGAAAGAACATTGTCACCATCACAACCCAAGTCCGATGTCTTAGGAACGTTGATTATCAAATAAATACTCTTGTGGGGGTCTTCTTTGTATCATTTATATACAATATGTTAAAAGTCCAAATTAAAAGATATTTTAGGCATTTAATGATAATGATGTTGTGAAGATGTTCAACTTTTTTTCTAGCTTTAACTTTGCAATCTTTCATATCAAATAGCCTAAGAAAACACACATATCTTCCCCAGATTCCTTTTGCAGGGCTACAAAACAAACGTCATTTTTAACCACTTCCCTTTCTTCACTAAAACAATCAATCGAATATCTGGTTAAACGTCTGGAAAGTTTATTATCTTCAAAAGCCTTGTACAAATTATTGTAAGATACTTAAATGGAATTTTCAAGTTATACGTTAAACTTTACAGCCGTTCGTTGCTCGAGTAAGACTGTGACAACCATTTTTAGCTCAAGTGAGCGTTTCTGATCACATTTTGTCCGGGTCCGTCTGTCTGTCTGTACGTCTGTCCGTCTGTCTGTAAACTTTTCACATTTTCGACTTCTTCTCAAGAACTGCTGGGCCAATTTCAACCAAACTTGCCATAAAGTATTCTTTGGTGAAGGGGATTCAGGTTTGTTCAAATGAAGGGCCAGGCCCTCATTCTAATGGAGATAATTGGGAATTAATGAAAATTTGGTGGCATATTTAAAAAATCTTCTTCTCAAGAATCAATGTGCCAGGAACGATGAAACTTAAGGGGAAACATCCTTAGGTAGTTTAGATTCAATTTTGTTCAATTCATGACCCCTGGGGGTAGGGTGGGGCCAAAATGGCCGACCAAAGTTTTACATAGAAATATAAAGGAAAATTCTTTTAAAATCTTCTTCTCAAGAATGACAGAGCCATAATTCATCATATTTATATGGAAGCATGCTCAAGTAGTGAAGATTCAATTTTGTTCAAATCATGACCCCGGGGGTAGGGCGGGGCCAAAATGGCCGACCAAAGTTTCACATAGAAATATATAGGAAAATTCTTTTAAAATCTTCTTCTCAAGAATGACAAAGCCATAATTCATCATATTTATATGAAAGCATGCTCAGGTAGTGAAGATTCAAGTTTATTCAAATCATGATCCCTGGGGGTAGGGCGGACCAAAATGGCCGACCAAAGTTTAACATAGAAATATATAGGAAAATTCTATAAAAATCTTCTTCTCAAGAATGACAAAGCCATAATACATCATATTTATATGACAGCATGCTCAAGTAGTGTAGATTCAATTTTTTTCAAATCATGACCCCCAGGGGTAGGGCGGGGCCAAAATGGCCGACCAAAGTTTTTAAAGATATATATAGGAAAATTCTTTAAAAATCATTTTCTAAATAATAACAAATCCATGATTGGTCATGGGACTACTTTTGGATTTAAACTTTACATTAAAAAGCATGCTCAGGAAGTTTAGATTCAAGTTTGTTCAAATCAGGACCCTCGGGGGTAGGGCGGGGCCAAAATGGCCGACCAAAGTTTAACATAGAAATATATAGGAAAATTCTTTAAAGATCTTCTTTTCAAGAATGACAAAGCCATAATTCATCATATTTATATGGAAGCATGCTCAGCTAATATGGATTCAATTTTTTTCAAGTCATGACCCCCGGGGGTAGGGCGGGGCCAAAATGGCCGACCAAAGTTTTATATAGAAATATATAGGAAAATTCTTTAAAGATATTCCTCTCAAGAATGACAAAGCCATAATTCATCACATTTATATGACAGCATGCTCAAGTAGTGTAGATTCAATTTTTTTCAAATCATGACCCCCAGGGGTAGGGCGGGGCCAAAATGGCCGACCAAAGTTTTTAAAGATATATATAGGAAAATTCTTTAAAAATCATTTTCTAAATAATAGCAAATCCATGATTGGTCATGGGACTACTTTTGGATTTAAACTTTACATTAAAAAGCCATTTTCTCCTTTTTCCTACCTTTAGTGCTCAGGTGAGTGATGTGGCCCATGGGCGTCTTGTTCATCCCGAGTCACCTATATATTGACGTCATTTTCACATTGTGACGTCATTTTCACATTGTGACATCACAATGATGGAGAAAATCATTACTTTCCATATGACATTTATAGAACATGTGCATAGCTATATTTGTGCCAAATTTCATTCTGATCTGAATCGTGGTTTTGTAAATATAGAGATTGCTCGCAAACTGATCACCCCTCGTATGGCGAGTTTAAGGCAACAGCAAGTGTTTTTTTTTATTTTTTCACACATAAGATTTTACACAAATTCTACTTCATATAAAAATAAAAATAGGTCTGCTAATAACGGAGCGCAATTGGTAGCCATGGAAATTCCAATAGATTGTTGGGATTTCTGGTCTACAAAATCAATATAGATATTGTCAATCAGAAACCCAAGCATCTTTTTTGATGTCAATTTCTGAGCACTATTGTGTATAATCATTTTGCAAATGACCAATGACAAGGTAAGTAGATATACAATTTTAATTTTTTATTAGAAAAGCAGATGTCTATGATATCAGAAATCTTGGACTTTTATCTATAGTAGAGAATGGTTGTGTATAAAGTTAATAAGTCTTAGGTTTTTAAGCTGTTGATTTTGGTAAAATATTATGTATTCAAATTTTCCTAAATTTCCTTGGAATTTTTAAGTATCCACATCTGATTTACACCACTTTTCGAATGTATTGTTGCACAATAGTCTTGATGTTTCTCCTTCACTACTGCCAATATCTTAGTGAGGAATAGCGAAAGAGGCTTGGCTGAACATTTACTGGAACCCGCAACTGTTTCCTCACTACACTCTCTGCATTTGAAATAATTGCTGCGGGTTCTTCGGATGAGATCTAAAAAACCGAGATCTCCTAACAAGCAGTCTTTGGCTTGATAAAGATGTCTCACTGCTCAATGCAATGGCAATAAAATACAAAAGAAAAGAAAAAATACAGCAACTATCCTAGGACAGAGTTTTGACCTTAAATTGGTGTCAAAAGGAAACCAGAAAAGGTACTGTAAAACACTATCTCTGACCCCATTAAGAAATTGTCGTTGAATATCAAGGTACAATGTATCACCGGCATCCAAAACAATAATGGCGGAGTTACTTCCTGAGCCATACCCTCCTGAAGTATTGGAGAATTGACATAGACTTAGTTATGGTATGTTAAGGCGTTGTATAGCTGCAGATCTGTAGCGTTATGGTTTTATATATTTGTCTTTGCTCAAAGACAAATATAAAACCATAACGCTACAGATCTGCAGCTAGGTGTTGTAATGGAAGACATGGATGCAGAGGTGACCGGGGCTGTGAAAACCCCGGTATTTGCATTGAAACATGATTTAGGGAAACCCTATCGAATACAATCTCAGATATATTAGACTAAGCGGCGTTATTATTAAAACCAACGGAAAAGGCTATTTCCTGTTATGTTTTTAAACTTAAGTTAAGAGAAGAATAAAATATCTTTACAAGGTAAAAAAAAAACTTAATTTTTTTCTTTTTTTTCCCTTTTAAACAGAATATTATAAGAAACACAAATTTATGTCTATTTATACAGATGTAGTTTACTTGATTTTACTGGTATTTTTGAGAAATTAGGATTTACTTATAAATGCCGTATATTTATACATGAAAGTCGATATTGTGCATAAGCATCTTCTCAAACCAGAAATTACCACTTTTTCACCACAAAAGTGCTCTGCAGAATGGTGTAATATTCTTTAAAGTCTCCATACAGTCTAGCTTGTGTACCAACTCTTGTTCTGATTTCAATGTCATCTATGCTATGGAGTACAACAGATTTATGATGATTCCTAGAATAAGCTAGAGCGTGGAAGTGAAGGACGTACGTTCCTTCATCGGGGGCAATAAATCTTCCACTTGTTGTGTCGTAGTTGTCGAACAAATAAAAACTATACCCGAAATAATAACTTGCTTCATTTGTAAGGAAAAATGTTTATTCACCATCCTGTTATAAAGAAAAAAAAGATTGATTCCAGAATACCGACAAAAAGATACCGGTCTTTTAGAAATGTGAATAATAAGAAAACGTAGTTGTCACTTAGTTGTCATGGTATCCTTCAAAAGAATGTGCACACATAGGCTTATCACAAGTGCTTGTAGACCAGACAACCGCCCCATACCCACCTCCAATATACATATATACCGGGTTCCAAGATATTCATATTTGTCTTTTTTTCATAATTAACCGTCTGGTACATATTTACACTGTATTTCATATGAACAATCCAAAAAAGTACATAGAATTCACTTTTTATAAAAAAAAAAAAGCATGCCCGTATTATCTTAAATCACCCTAAACTTTTTAACTGCAGGTATCAATTCTGTATGTTGTAAATTGAAATTGTAAATGTTATTAATGAAAGAAAGCCAAAAAATATCTTTGGACCCGGGTTTATATATATTCCAGCGGTTGGGGGAGGGGGCATAGGTCCTACGATGGCATGCAAATATGCAACTTGCTTTCATATATCTTAAATTATTTCAAAAACACAATTCACTAAACTTCCATTTTTGCACCGACCCCGACCCTGAAAGTTGGGGATATTAATTTCGGCCTGCCCGTTCGTCTTATAATTCTGTCCGACTGTAACACTTTTGTTTCAAGCAATATCTTGAGAAGCCTTTAAGCTTTTACAGTGAAATAAAAAAATAGCTTTGAGCCTAGGATGTAAGGGGGGAGGACTGTCCACTAGCACCCGTGAGAATTATGTGATTTTTAAGATCAAACATGTATCTTAAAAATCACATAATTCTCACGGGTGCTAGTGGACAGTCCTCCCCCCTTACATCCTAGGCTCAAAGCTATTTTTTTATTTCACTGTAAAAGCTTAAAGGCTTCTCAAGATATTGCTTGAAACAAAAGTGTTACAGTCGGACAGAATTATAAGACGAACGGGCAGGCCGAAATTAATATCCCCAACTTTCAGGGTCGGGGTCGGTGCAAAAATGGAAGTTTAGTGAATTGTGTTTTTGAAATAATTTAAGATATATGAAAGCAAGTTGCATATTTGCATGCCATCGTAGGACCTATGCCCCCTCCCCCAACCGCTGGAATATATATAAACCCGGGTCCAAAGATATTTTTTGGCTTTCTTTCATTAATAACATTTACAATTTCAATTTACAACATACAGAATTGATACCTGCAGTTAAAAAGTTTAGGGTGATTTAAGATAATACGGGCATGCTTTTTTTTTTTTATAAAAAGTGAATTCTATGTACTTTTTTGGATTGTTCATATGAAATACAGTGTAAATATGTACCAGACGGTTATTTATGAAAAAAAGACAAATATGAATATCTTGGAACCCGGTATATATGTATATTGGAGGTGGGTATGGGGCGGTTGTCTGGTTTACAAGCACTTGTGATAAGCCTATGTGTGCACATTCTTTTGAAGGATGCCATGACAACTAAGTGACAACTACGTTTTCTTATTATTCACACTTCTAAAAGACCGGTATCTTTTTGTCGGTATTCTGGAATCAATCTTCTTTTTCTTTATAACAGGATGGTGAATAAACATTTTTCCTTACAAATGAAGCAAGTTATTATTTCGGGTATAGTTTTTATTTGTTCGACAACTACGACACAACAAGTGGAAGATTTATTGCCCCCGATGAGGGAACGTACGTCCTTCACTTCCACGCTCTAGCTTATTCTAGGAATCATCATAAATCTGTTGTACTCCATAGCATAGATGACATTGAAATCAGAACAAGAGTTGGTACACAAGCTAGACTGTATGGAGACTTTAAAGAATATTACACCATTCTGCGGAGCACTTTTGTGGTGAAAAAGTGGTAATTTCTGGTTTGAGAAGATGCTTATGCACAATATCGACTTTCATGTATAAATATACGGCATTTATAAGTAAAATAAGTAAAATATCAGTAAAATCAAGTAAACTACATCTGTATAAATAGATATAAATAAGTGTTTCTTTTAATATTTTGTTTAAAAGGAAAAAAAGAAAAAAATTATGTTTTTTTACCTTGTAAAGATAATTTATTCGTCTTTTAACTTAAGTTTAGAAACATAACAGGAAATAGCCTTTTCCGTTGGTCTTAATAATAACGCCGCTTAGTCTAATATATCTGAGATTGTATTCGATAGGGTTTCCCTAAATCATGTTTCAATGCAAATACCGGGGTTTTCACAGCCCCGGTCACCTCTGCATCCATGTCTTCCATTACAACACCTAGCTGCAGATCTGTAGCGTTATGGTTTTATATTTGTCTTTGACCATAGACAAATATATAAAACCATAACGCTACAGATCTGCAGCTATACAACACCCTAACTTACCATAACTAAGTCTATGTCAATTCTCTCTATCCCAATACTTAAGGAGGGTATGGCTCAGGAAGTAACTCCGCCATTATTGTTTTGGATACCGGTGATACTTTGTACCTTGATATTCAAAGACAATTTCTTAATGGGGTCAGACATAGTGTTTTACAGTATCTTTTCTGGTTTCCTTTTGTCACCAATTTAAGGCCAAAACTCTGTCCTAGGATAGTTGCTGTATTTTTTCTTTTGTATTTTATTGCCATTGCATTGAGCAGTGAGACATCTTTATCAAGCCAAAGACTGCTGTGTTAGGAGATCTCGGTTTTTTAGATCTCATCCGAAGAGCGTAGTGAGGAAACAGTTGCGGGTTCCAGTAAATGTTCAGCCAAGCCTCTTTCGCTATTCCTCACTAAGATATTGGCAGTAGTGAAGGAGAAACATCAAGACTACTGTGCAACAATACATTCGAAAAGTGGTGTAAATCAGATGTGGATACTTAAAAATTCCAAGGAAATTTAGGAAAATTTGAATACATAATATTTTACCAAAATCAACTGCTTAAAAACCTAAGACTTTTTAACTTTATACACAACCATTCTCCACTATAGATAAAAGTCCAAGATTTCTGATATCATTGACAGCTGCTTTTCTAATAAAAAATTGAAATTGTATGTCTACTTACCTTGTCATTGGTCATTTGCAAAATGATTATACACAATAGTACTCAGAAATTGACATCAAAAAAGATGCTTGAGTTTCTGATTGACAATATCTATGTGGATTTTGGAGACCAGAAATTCCAACAATCTATTGGAATTCCCATGGGTACCAATTGCGCTCTGTAATTAGAAGACCTATTTTTATTTTTTTTATTTGTGAATAAATAAAAAACACTTGCTGTTGCCTTAAACTCGCCATACGAGGGGTTATCAGTTTGCGAGCTTTCTCTATATTTACAAAACAACGATTCAGATCAGAATGAAATTTGGCACAAATATAGCTATGCACATGTTCTATAAATATATGGAAAGTAATGATTTTCTCCATCATTGTGACGTCACAATGTGAAAATGACGTCAATATATAGGTGACTCGAGATGAAAAATGGTTGTCACAGTCTTACTCGAGCAACGAACGGCTGTAAAGTTTAACGTAAAACTTGAAAATTCCATTGAAGTATCTTACAATAATTTGTACAAGGCTTTTGAAGATAATAAACTTTCCAGACGTTTAACCATATATTGGATTGATTGTTTTAGTGAAGATAGGGACGTGGTTAAAAATGACGTTTGTTTTGTAGCCCTGCAAAAGGAATCTAGGGAAGATATGTGTGTTTTCTTAGGCTATTTGATATGAAAGATTGCAAAGTTATAGCTAGAAAAAAGGGTTGAACATCTTCACAATATCATTATTATTAAATGCCTAAAATATCTTTTAATTTGGACTTTTAACATATTGAATATTGAAGAAGGCCCCCCACAAGAATATTTATTTGATAATCAACGTTCCTCAGACATCGGACTTGGGTTGTGATGGTGACCATGTTCTTTCTAGGAATGGATATCCATATCCAACTATCCTATTTCCAAAAATTTGTCATTTCTGACAAATTGACTGTTCCTGTTATAAAAATCAACATGCGTGGTAAGAAATATAAGATTCGGAAAAATATTTTAGCGTTGTTGAACAGAGTGCTTTAGAGCATGTCATGTGACTGCCCGGATCACGTAATTCTTCCATGGGCAGAGCGGTAGCAGATATGCACTAAAATCAGCGAGGGCTATTTTGAAAAATAATGAACACTAAATCCTAATTTTATTTGTTTTATGTGTTCGCAAACTTTTGGATAACCCCTCGTATAGATAATATGTATATCGAAGACGTATTGTCAATTAACAATGGTAATTTCCATTCCTACGTCGATACGATATATCCTGGTGAGCTTGAGATAAAAGATACCACATAGTCTGACACATCTGTTTCATACTTGGATTTTTTACTTGATAAAGACGTTAATGGTAATCTAACAACCAAGCTATATGATAAACCTGATGACTTTAACTTTTCTATCGTCAACCCTTACGTATGCAGCAATATATCTTCATCTCCTGCATACGGAGTCAGTTGATTCGATACGCAAGAGATGCTCTACGTATGAACAATTTCTAAAACGAGGTAAATTATTGACAAGCAAGTTGATGAAACAAGAATATAAGCAGTCTCGTTTAAAGTCATCATTTCGTTAGTTCTATGGTCGATACAATGACCTTGTCAGCAAATGCAATTTATCATGAGTCAAATGCAGACTGACGTTTTTCATACTTATTGTTAGTCAATTATTTATATTATAAAGATCTTGAGTTTAAAGACACACAATTTCAGAAAAGAACGAATGCACTTATGGGCCCTGGTGAAATGTGAAAAAATAAACAAAGTTAGAAAAATTTTCATATCAAATCATTAATTGAGCAATCATTAATTAATATCAAAACCATACGATTCAACAATTTTTACGCTGAAATTCACGAAATATAAAGAACAAAACCATACAATGTGGTAGGGGTCAGCCGACTTTTGTGATCTTCTATTAATAGTAAGTCGAGAACGGTCATTCATTTCAAAGTTTTTGTTTACAATGAGCCTAACTTTGTACAAATTTGTGTGAATGGCAAAAGACGTATAATACATTTATAAAGCTTGTGTGAAAGTAGGAAATTTGCACACTATTAGGCTGGTACTTCAAATATTAGTTAAGGAAGTTCTAAACACTGCACTCTAAAAAAGTTCTAATCTCTAGTTTTCAAGTTACGAAAATAAACCCTGTCCAAAAATTTTCCCTTTCTAACATAAAGATATTTAAAATACAGAGGGTGGACCTTTTTTGATAACTGCGTTTTAAGGTCCGCCCTGTTTATTTTTCTAGTTTTCAAGCTACGAAAATAAACCCTGTACAAAAACTGCTCTTTATGACATGAATATATCTGAAATACAGAGGGCGGACCTTTTCTGATAACTGCGTTTCAAGGTCCGCCCTGTCTCTTTCTCTAGTTTTTTTAAGCCACGAAAATAAACCCTGTCTAAAAATTTCCCTTTATGACATGAATATATCTGAAATACAGAGGGCGGACCTTTTCTGATAACTGCGTTTTAAGGTCCGCCCTGTCTATTTTTTTTTTTTTAGTATTCAAGCTACGAAAATAAACCCTGTCTAAAATTTTCCCTTTCTAATATAAAAAATATCTGAAATACAGAGGGCGGACCTTTTTCTGATAACTGCGTTTAAAGGTCCGCCCTATCTATTTTTCTAGTTTTCAAGATACAAAAATAAACCCTGTTCAAAAATTTCTCTTTATGACATGAATATATATGAAATACAGAGGGCGGACCTTTTCTAGTAACTACGTTTTAAGGTCCACCCTGTCTCTTTCTCTATTTTTTTAAGCTACGAAAATAAACCCTGTCGAAAATTTCCCGTTCTAATATAAAAATATCTGAAATACAGGGGGCGGACCTTTTCTTATAACTGCGTTTCAAGGTCCGCCCTGTCTCTTTCTCTAGTTTTTTTAAGCTACGAAAATTAACCCTGTCCAAAAATTTCCCTTTATAGCATGAATATATCTGAAATACAGGGGGCGGACCTTTTCTGAAAACTGCGTTTTAAGGTACGCACTGTCTATTATATTTTTAGTTTTCAAGCTACGAAAGCAAACCCTGTCTAAAAGTTTCCCTTTCTAATATAAAAAAAATCTGAAATACAGAGGGCGGACCTTTTCTGATAACTGCGTTTTAAGGTCCGCCCTGTCTATTTTTCTAGTTTTCAAGCTACAAAAATAAACCCTGTTCAAAAATTTCTCTTTATGACATGTATATATCTGAAATGCACTAAATCTAGTTAAAAGAGTTCAAAGAGCATGTAATTTTTCATCATATTTAATGTTCACTAAATTAAATGTCAAAGACAGCATCGAACTTATGTCCAACACATTTAATATACTATACAGAGTGTAATTTATTCTTTAAAATTTTTAACTACCGAAAAGCACTTCCTGAAAAATGTCGGAGATGAAAACTTTAAAATGTCGGAACTGAAAGCTAGAAAATGTTAGAAATAAAAATTGAAATTTTTAAAATCCGGAAAAAGCATAATGAAATAAATTATATAATAAATAATAATGAGAGGATAATGAAAATTATACATCTTAATGATAATCAATCGCGTTTCATATATATCAGAGATTAAAAACAACGAAAGATTTTTATCGACTCGGTATTTAAATATCAGACACAGTTAAAAGTCAATTTAACTATAGAAACAAGGGAATATTTAAGTTCATAATCGAATTGAAATTTTATTTTGAACTTAGATATCAAATTTCATATAAATCTACACTCATTCATTTCGTATTCTTATTTTTAGCTCAGATACGCCACATTTAATTAGCTTTAAATATTCAAAAAAGACAATATATAATTATGATTATAATAAATGTCACAGGTTTGAAGTGTACGCATGAATATTTCCTTGGCATTATTTATGAATAAAAAAATCCAAACTTATTGATTTGTCAAGGTACTCATTTAGTCATGACCATTAAGTTCTCAAACCATTCAACTACAGCGCCATCTGCCGCGGGCTCTACCTGCAGGTACCTGTCAGGTAAACAAATACGTCACACACCCCATTGTTTTATTAGCTATACACACTGACAGATTTCACACCTTTAATCGAACTAATTTACACAAGGCTGTTCTAGAGAAAAACAAACACTTGCACAATAATTGTGCCATTATCTTATTTTTAATCATGGTATTAGATAAACAGCAATGCTTAAAGCAAACTGAACGAGGAGTAGATTCTTGTCCTAGAGATATGTTGTACTAAACATAAAACACAACAGGGTAAACCCTTCTTTCATTATATAGTTTAAACAAAATCGCTTTAATTTCATATGTTTAAGTCAAAATTAAAACGTTTTTTCACCACCCGGACCATAAAACGTAGGCGGACCATTCCTTATACGGGCCGGACCATTTCTTATAAAAGGCGGACCAAATATGTTATCGTATTTGGTCCGGCCGGACCTTTAAACGAGGCGGACCAAATATTATGCGACACCTGTCAGCAGGGGATGCTCTCCATAGCACCTGATTCCATTTCTGATGTTTCGGATGTGTGTTTGCTCTGATCCTATTTTGTATTGTTTTATGGACTTTGATATTGAATACTGTTCGTTCTCTTCATATCCTTCTTGATACCCATTTATATTAATTAGGTGAGTCGAGGACGAGATTCGAACTCACGACCTCCTGATCACGAAACGAGCGCTCTTATGAATTATTTGATAATACACGTACGTATAAATGTTTACAATGTCCTATTATGTGAACTGGACATGATTTAGATAATTAATTTGCAGTGTTTAGCAGAAAAATCCATTTCAATGTAAAAACCATCAAATTATGTACTCCCGGGAACCAATATTTAAAGAAAAAGACCGCACAGGATAATATCAGTAAAATCAGGTACCTCGTAAGTTGCGCATATTCTACGACAGTTCTAAGTACCTTTCGTGAAACGGTCTTAACTTAGTGCGTAGGTACTACCTAAGTTCGTCGTAACTAGCTAAGTAGTACGTAATTTACGATGCTTTTGTGAAACGATCTCCAGGGTATCGTTTCACAAAAGCATCGTAAATTAAGTACTACTTAGCGAGTTACGACGAAGTTAAGTAGTACCTAAGTTCCACGTTAAGACCGTTTCACGAAAGGTACTTAGAACTGTCGTAAATAATCGCACCTTACGTACTACGTAATTTTACCGGAAGTAAAAAAATATGGCAGACGAAACAATTTCTAAAATTAAGAAAGAGAGAAAGAAGAATTTTACCGCGAAGGAGGTAGAGGCTCTAGTAGAGGAGGTGGAAAAACAAAAGGATATACTGTTTGCTCCACATAAGGACGTCAACACCAATCAGAAGAAGAACCAGTGTTGGAAAAACATTTGTTCCTTGTGCGTATACAGCATTTTATAATATGAACATTTTTGCTTTGTTTAATAATTCAGTATATTAATATAAAATTTATCCATCGTTTTAAATAATTCATTACGTAAGTCAATTTGTACACGAACTCGCTAAACATTATCCCTAATGCGCCCCTCATATTGA